>JAQNCA010000010.1:6524449-6537984 GCA_029783725.1 Acanthurus tractus
ATGAGTGTGTGTGTGTGTGTGTGTGTGTGTGTGTGTGTGAGAGAGAGAGAGAGAGAGAGAGAGAGAGAAACAAATTCACTAATGCATAATGTTCATGTGAAGATTTCTGTTTAGCAGAACAGATGGTGAATGAATATGGAGAAACTCATCAGCTCACACATGCATCATCTTACTTGTGATGTCCAACCCGTTCACCAGCAAGCGTCAGCACCTGGGCTGCTGGTTTGGAGGAACAAACAGGCCTTAATGCCACCCAGCTGACATTATTGGCACCACTGGTATGGGAAGTTGAATTGTCACTGTTGTTTTTCTTATGATTATTTTCCCAGTAGCTGCAAAACAAAAAAGCTCTTAATTTGGTAACTGCACATTGCTGTATGCAACAGCAAACACAAAACAGTGATTTTATTGTTCATTCAGCTTTACCACATGCTGTATCATACCTGTCGGTGGATGTTATTATGAATGAAAACCCAGCAAGAAGACAGAAGAAACAGACTAATGACAGTCATTTAAATGCTGGAAAACAGTTTCGCTGAGAGCTCCAAAGCTCAGAAGGTATTATTTTATTTTAAGCATTAATACTTAACGTTCACTGGAGGAACATAAGTGGAACACACAGAACAAGAAAAACTCTGGCTGAGTATAATTTCCACATTGTAATATGTTTGGTTGTTAAGCAGATAAGTGATGTACGAGCATAAAGCAGGTAAGAACAAGAAAATGAGCTTCTGACTGTGAGACTGAACAGATTGATTTTATATTTGCATCCAAGGTTACAAATGAAATCAGAAGAGGATGGAAACCGTAAAGGCATTGTTATGAGTGCTTCCTATTATCCCAGTTTAGCCTCTGATAATCCAATTGTGTTTCTTTTGTTCTCTGGCTCTCTGCGCCTTCTCATAATCATCTCCTCTTCTCATTTCACCAGCAGCAGATTCACAATTCAACAAGCTCAAGGACACAAGGAAGCATCTGCTTTGACCCTGAACCTCGATCAATAAGAAGCAAGTTGGGGCTCCTCCTCCAATCGGGGCTCCAGTGCTCATGTTGGCGTGAACAAATATATATCACAAGGTCAGTTATTTTACAACAAGTGCTTAACAGTAACATCAATGTGCAACTGTGCTGTAAAGATAATCCAAGCATGCAAATATCTAGTATCCTCTTGGAAATCACAAAAACTAATCTATCAAGAAGATACTGAAATATTTTACTGGACTGGTTGAAACTTGTGGCACCTTGAATCATTTGAATTCATTTTTAGTCTGCACAAGGCGATAAGATAAGATATTCCTTTATTGGTCCCACAATGGGGAAATTTGCATTGTTGCAGCAGCAAGTAGACAGTAAAGGACAGAATGTAAAAAGCAATAATATGAATAAGTGTTATAGCATTGCATTCAATAGTTAATGCTGGTAGCATCGGAAAAAAATAGTAGAATTATTCATCACTAAACCATCACAGCCATTGAATGTTGAAGTGGACAAAAGTTGCTGTTTGGAGACTCTTTAAGGTCCAATGTATAAGATTTATGGGGATCTATTAGCTAATATGGCAGAAATAGAATATGTACTTTATATTTGTGTGTAATTACCAAAAACAACAGTCATTGCATAATTGCATTATTGTATTGTATTTTATTTATATTATTGTACAAAGATGCATGTCCTTTTCCGTGGAGTTCATCATGTCGCACCACCATGTTTATACAGGGGGTTTATACTATTGAGATAGCATTTTGTAAAGCGTGTTTTTGAAGGTTCTTCTACTGGCTTGAATGAAATGGTGATGGGAGGGTTGTTTAGGTTGCAATCTGCAACTTAAATACCACTAAATCCAAGTCACTGGACTTACATGTCAAGGATTTAAGCATCGATCATAACTGGCTTGAATGTAAGACCAACAGCTCTGGACGCTGGGCATTACAAGGCTAACGTTTATGACAGAGCAAATCATTGTGAAGCATATAGCACACACACTTCTTTCTGTTATTTATACACCAAAATATTTCATTTCAACAACAATGCATGCAGCATTTTTCCGTCAGGCTTCCTGCTATTGAACCCTTTTTTTTTTAAATTAATTTTCAAGCGAACAGCTGGATCACACCCCATGTGTAAACATACTTATATAAATCAAGCGTTAGTTACATTATGTATTCTGTCTGAGTCCAAGGACATACTTCAGTGGTTTTCAGAGCCATCTGTGATTTCACAATGTTCTCAGCTGCAGATGTCTAAAAAAGGGCCTGCAAGGGAGAACAAATCTGAGGCTGAAAAGTTAGGATCAATATGTTATATTGTAATTAATACGGACAGTATTTAAACAATCTCAGTGCCTCCACTTGAACAATGAAGATGGCTTTTCTTAATCCGAACCAAACAAAATGGGATTCTTCTGCTGAATCATGTGCACAGTTCCCTTTGACTTTGCTGGATTTGTTCTTATTTCTCTATGTCTTTAAATTATGCAGAAGCACTAGTTTGTTCATGGCACCATGAGGCTTGTTCATCCATCGTTTGATGATGTTTCTGTTTGAAGTGGTTCTTCTGAGGGTAATAAATACTTCCTTCTCCTTTCAGATAGTGATATGGGTTTGCAGAACAGCCCATGAGCATTCTTTGATTGTGTGTAAAAACAGAAAAACAAAAACAGAAAACTCTAATACAGTTCACACACTAACTCATAAACTAATAAACCTATGTCCTTAATGTCGGCAGTTGTCTGTAGATTTGGCTGATTATGTCAGTTCTCCTGCTTTTGACTGTCAAAGGGCGATCACAGTACAGTTTAATGTGTAGAAATTCTAAACTAAAATTCCCAGAATGCAGAAAAGTTGAAATGTTGTTACCTGAGGCGCCTTCAGGAGCTGCAGAGAAAGGCAGAGAGCTGTTTGAAAAGAGATGCCTGCCTACAGATGCTCTGCTCATTCTATCTTGTGTTTTGTTTGCAAAGCAACACAAAAGACTTTGCAACGCTACCCTCTCAAAAGCACATCCCAAGACTAATTCATCGTTTTCAGCATTAAGTGCAGACATGACATAATTTGCATTGGTTTCCATGGCAACAATGGTTGGTAGTGGGTTAGGTAGGTTAGAAATGGTTTGACTCATGGTTGCAGTGCATTACTGCTTTTGTTATGTGCGACTTCCATGAGTCTGGTAAGGAGGACGAATCAGCACTCAGGGTTTCTTTTCTCATCAGACACTTCTGTGACTCACAGTACCAGAGATCACTGCAAGGCTAATGAAACAGCTGTCAATGACTGTGCACCTAAGACATGAACTTGACTACTACCACCTTGAGTTTCACATTCAAAAATAAAATGTAATATGAAAAATGTTAGCTTTGGATTTATTTAGTATTTGGTGCTTATTAGCAAATGTTAGCTTGCTAAAAGCTTAAGCTATAGGGTTAACATGGTAAAAGTTGTGCCTGAATATCAGCATGTTAGCATTTAGCCCAAAGCAAGACAGAACCATTTGGTTTGGTTTTGTTATAATGAAAAATACTTTATGTATTAAATTACCTTATAATGTAAAGTGTAAATCAAAAAGAAGTGTTAAAAAAAGATGGAAATCTCTGGTTCTAACTTTTTTGGGGTGATGTTATTATATGTGGAAAAAATAGAGGCTTAGTCAAGTGTATGTACTTCTGAAAACGCTTAAAATAAAAAGTATTAATGATTACTTAAGCTGCTATGCAAACATCTCTTCATCCTCTTCTGCTCTCATATCTCTCAAACCATCATATCTATTCATGAGGGAATGATTCAGCATCACCCCTCACCAGAGTACTTTAGTCAAAATCCATGAAAAACACATAATAGGCCAAACATTTGATGACTTGTAATGTTACAAAGGTGGTAACATCACCCAATTCTTGAAGGAAGAGTGAGTAATGATTCAAGCATTTGAAGCAGCCTTGAAAGATTCCCAAACAGCTGAATGGAGGTGTGTGAATGAAGTACGTGATTCAAAGTTTTGCTTGACACAGACTCTCATGTTTCAGGCCTTTCTTCTTTCTTTTTCTGTGTAAAGTCATTGAAAGTGGTGCATTTTTTTTTTAGAAATAATGATAGTACAAGACAAAAAAGGACATTTCGTGACCCCTGCAGACACAATATGGTGAGATGAATCATCAACATATTAATCAGTTGTCAGATTCACAGTGAGAGTGGTGCTGGGTGAAAATTATATGTGTGGTTAATTCCTCAGATCTGTGCTAGCCGCAATCAAATCGATCAAAATGCTCTTCCCAGTGGTAAAGACCCAGGCAGGAGGTGAAGGAAACTCTGCCTGCTATACCGAACATCTTAATCAGCTGATCTGCTGTGTGCATGATAATTGTCACCTAACAGGGAAACTAATTAATGTAAAGTTAGATTATGACATAACATGTTACTTGGTCAGTGGTAGCTACTTAGTAATGTGCTTAATCACAATTTTTCAGGTTATCTGCTTGTAACTTACTTCCATTTACATTTTAGAGAAGAATATGGTACTTTTTTAATCTCTAAATGACATTACAGGTTACTTTTAAGATTAAAAATCATGCCATAAGCTTATAAAATATAATGTATATTTAAAGGATAAACCAGCTGTTCCCAACTCTTTTAACTTCTGAAGCCTCTGAAATAAGCGGCCAAGTCATTGTTTCATTTTCCTGATCTGCAGACAGTTGTGTTCATGAGCCAGAAGTACAAATTCTTAATATTTAACTAGAAACAGGAGAGATTAAAGAAAAGTCCAAAGAAAAGAATATAAATCTGTATAATTGGAGATGTAGCTTTGTCTCTTTTCCTGCCTTACAAATCCTCTTACAACCCCACAGATTTATCATGTGACCCTTTGTAAGGTTACTGCCCAAAGGTTGTGAGCCACCAAATGTATGTAGAGTCCCTAAAAGCAGTTTGATCATCCAAAACTATTAAATGCTACTTGTATTGATATATCACTAATAGTATACGTTGCTGAATTTGCTACTTTAGCATTTAAACATGTAGCTGATTGTACTTCTATACTGTTAATGTACTACTAAATGCAGTACTTTTACCAAAAGATCAGAGTACATCTCCACTCACTCATCTACTGGATCAGCATCAGTGTTGACCCTTTGTATCTCACTCATGTCTGATATAAATACTCAAGTGATTATTACTAACCTTGCTATTGGAAAAACACTTCTCTTTGGACACACCACTCATTTCCTGTGAGGCTGTTGCTGTGATTAATCTCTTGCTTTGAGAGGGGACTAATAAAGATCACATGCAGCCTATTGAATGCTTGCGTTTACACCTCAGCAGAGGACTAAGTGATAAGGCAGCCAACTGTAATTGATTGGGCCGAGTAAATGCCATTCTTTTGGATATGTTGAATTGTGAGGTTAATGATTCTATTAGCATTTTTGTCACACTTGATATAGGTGGTATTTGATTGCTTGTCCACAATGAGGCTCTTATTCACACAGGTCACGTGCACAACGGTTTTCCCTAATGTTGCCTTTATCAGCTCAGAAACAAAGCATGTGAGCTGTGGAATATTCTGCTGTCTGGATTTAACAAATAAAAGATTTGTAAAGCCGAATGATTTCAGAGGGGATGAGCTCTTATCACATGCTCTGTCTTGATGAAAGTGGAATTAAGAATCAAACAAAACCGATCAGTTCAGATGGATTCAGGCGTACAACACTTCTTTGTTGTTTATAAAGGTACAAGGTAATATGCACTGTATGTATGTGACCTTGCGCTTTGACAAAGAGCTTTTTAATGTTGTTTCATGCCTGAATTCATTAGTCTTGATTGATCTTCTTTCTTTTTTTTAAGTAACTTGTTGCCAGCAATCAGCGGTAGAGTGGCTACTCTCCAGACATCCTTGTTATGTTAAATTCTGCAGAGAAATAACGAGTTTTAGGTTAGTGGATGATATATTTCAGATTCCCCTTTGCCTGAAGATGCATTTTAATAACTTCACCATTCCACTACATTTTCTATGCATACTACTCTGAAAAAAAAAGCCATGCTACTGTTTGTGCTCAGGGTGAAAATCAATCCCATGTTTTCACCATCGTTTCAAAGTAATCCATCTACGGTTGCCACGGAAACATCCACAACACCCAGAGGTATTCCTGAATGTTAATTTGCTTTTTCGCCGAGGCCACAATCCATCGTTGTCCAAACAAACCTGTTTGCATGGGCTTCAATTATTAAACCTTTATTTTTAAATAAAAGTGGTCTTTCTGCACCAGTGGAAAGATGGATTTGATCTCAGTTGGAATCAGCCTGTAACTTTTTAATTCTGCTTTAATTAATCTTCTGGTGCAAAACATGAACGTGTACTGAGAGAAAGATGCATGAAGTTAATTTTAGTTGTTAATGGCTTTTGTTTGTGGGCTTTGAAATTGGGATATGTTTCAGATTTGGCAATGTCACGAACAAATATTGTAGGACAAAGATATTGAAAAACCTGTAGGCCTCGGGGAAATAATAACCACATAATGGCAGTGGCATAAATCCTAATCATGCGAAGTAATGATTGAAGTATCATGTTTTTGTTTTCCGCAGGTGGTTGCTCTGTGGTCACGATGCCTCATCTCCCTGTTCTGTCTGACCCGGTGTCGTGCAGCAGTTGGTTGATGGATGTTAGCTGACAGCAGCTCGGACAGCACGTCGGAGCTCGTGTTAGGAGCGGGAGGAAGCACAAAGGTTGTGAGGTTGAATGTGAATTTTACTAATCTCTAGGTTCCTGAGCAGGAAGAGCTTCCTACGTCAGAGCCTGCTGAGTTTTGTTCATACTGGAGAGCGCTGGAGAGATGATGCCCAGGAGCCTAAAATGACTCACCAAGGTTTACAATCGAAGCAGTGTGTAAATAAATGATGTGAAGGCTGGTGCTTCCCTCAACAACTGGAGCTCAGCACCAAGTCATCAAGGCCTCACCATAACGGATGGGCCTCTCCTCTCCTGCACATGCAGCCTTTATGAACTGTGACAGGGGCCACTGGGTGATTATATGTGCACTCCTGACAGTTTGATGTATTACCAGGTGGCTGTAAACTGTGACGACCACAGATTCAATTTTCACAATATGACTATCGCAGACCAAAGAATTCACAGCAACAGTATTATTGTGTTATCATGGAAAATTTGTAAAAAAAAAAGAAATAAAAAAAAAAGCTAAAGCTTTAATTCATCTTTTACTTCATGTACTGCGTGTTTCATCTCTTTTCTGCTCAATGAATCGTACACAAAGCAAGAGAATATTTTCCATTTTATGGCAGAATACAATATACAATATCATAGTGTGTATTATTAACACTGTATCAGTATTTCATTTTTAAATATCAATCTTTAATGCCGGTATACATCACAGCACCTCTACTGGTTGAAACAATGACTAGGTTAAGCATGAGGAGCATTAGCATGTGGATATTATATTCTCAGTACTATTGGTGAAATATAAATCAACATCAACAAATATGTCTGACAAATTAACATTAAAAATAAAGCTTGTGTAGAAACACAAACACACAACCAGTTTTATGCTGTTGTCACATGAAGGCTTTTTATTCAGCAGATGGGAGTGACTAATCATTGGTTCTGCCTGCTGCCTGTTCATTTTTGCATGAGTCACTCTGGTCCCCTGCTCACCTTTGAATTAACAGAAAGTCAGCTTGATCATTTATTAATCGTTTTAACCGTTTTTCATTTACATCCGACATGCAGTGTTTTTGATTCTATGCTATTTTAATCATTTGTTTACATGTTTTTTATGACTGTTAGATTGTTTCATAGCAGATATTCTTCCATGTGAAAATATACATAAAGGCAGACACAAACAAGGTAAAACAAGACTGGCTATAAATACAATGTTAGTTCTTAATGGCTCTTTGCAGCAACTTGATTGGACTACATCACACTGGTTTAAACAAAGTGGATCTGGGGAATTAAGAGTCCACGTGCTGGGAATGAACAGTGTTAAAGGCAATTGATTCAAGGAAGGCATCAAGTGTTTTCAAGTCAAAAGGCTCAGAAGGCTCACTGATGTGAAGTGTCTGATTTAATGAATCTGATCATATGGTTAGAGGGTCATCAATTTCAAAATACAAAAACATGCTTGAAAGTCTTATATAATCACATCACTTTTGAAATGAACAGTGCACTTAAAAACAGTCTTGGTGAACAGTGATTTCCTGTGAGTATTTTATCACTTTTGGGAAACGAGAAGCTTCAGAGGAGACTGTCGTGTTCCTCCAGGATTGACCAAGTAAATTGAATTGTGCTCCCTTTCAGCAGACACTGAACCCCCCCCCCTTTAACCCGTGTTACACATGAATGCAGATACAAATGTTTCTGCCTCAGCTGACAACAGGATCATTTAGACACACGTACAGACTCTTTAGAGGGGGCGATTAATGTTGCTTATAGGTTTTTTGTCAGGGAACCTCCAGGTTATGCGCCGATTGTGAATAGATTGCCAGACGCTGCAGCCTCCCTCCATACCTTCACTCTGCAATCCTTTTTCTGCAGTGAAGTGTGAACATTAAAGTGAATGTGGAGGAGGAGTCCTCACTGGTGGGAGAGGGGCTGGGGTGGAGGAGGGAATGGGGACAGGGTGGAGGCGGAGAAAGAGTAAGACACCAGCAACACAGGCAGATAGCGATGTACACCGGGAGAACAGAGGCAGGAGTGTGAAGAGAATGAGCATCTTAAGAGAGCGGGTCTGCTGGCAGCAGCGTTGTTTTTAATCTGAGCGGAGCACTGACGCTTTGGATACTGTCTACCCATCATCTGCCTGGTAGGTTCATTACACCACATCTGCCTGCTGATTCTGCTGTGTGTGTGTAGAAATGGAAATGTTGGAAAAGATCAATGAAATATTTGAAATTTGAATTCAGGGTACTCAGTTCAATTTTCTGTTATATCGTGCAGATATGTTATCGCTCTGCTGAAATTGAAAGTTTTATTGCTAATCTTTTATTCTAACACTTGCCAGAGGAGGAATTTTATATCTATTTCGCTCAGACTCTGTTGTTGATAAAGATGCAAAACATGGCGTTGTTATCTGCTCCCTTATCTCAGCCTGCTCTTCACTTTTAAAGCTGAAGACTCTTCTGTTAAAATGAGGTGTTTTCCCATGTCTGGTTTAGACTGTGCCACATCCACTCCATCCTCCTTCTGCTCCTCTCTGGCTCTGCTGTTCTTATTACTCTTTGTTTCATTTCCAAAGATTTGGAATTATACCCTCACATCCGTCACGCTGAGCTCAGTCAAAGTCTGCAAATTCCACAACCTGTCAGATCCCACACGCTCTGTTGCCAGCTCATAAATTCCTGTATCTCTATCATTCTCCTCTCCTTGGACTCCTCGCACTTGTTCTGTGCTGACTGGCTTGGATTTTTATCCTGATATCCCCTCGCAGTTTGAAATGTTATATCAGTCCAGAGTGTTTTTCCCAGTGGGAAGAAAGGGGAATCACATCATGAAAAAGGCTGCTTAAGTCAGGCACACAGAGCTGTGAGGAAAATTCCTCCGCAGCATCAAGCAGACATGGCAATAACACTGCCAATTTATCAGGCTAATAAGAAAAAATCTATTCAATAAATCTGCTCTTCAGTGTCATTTGGCTGTGATCAGTAAGTCCTCTTCGTTTTTTGCTCTCAGTCACGACTGTAGTTATCAGAGTTTATATTCAAAGGATGTTTTTAAAGTTTAATAATGTTTAATAATTAATTTTAAGCTGGTTGTTGCTGACATTTGAATAATGGAGGCAAAAAAGCCTGAGGAGGACTGAGAATAATTTCACCACATTACATTTTTAATGGTCTCTTTTTACAGACTTTTCACTCCCTGAGATTTGGCTTTGCTACCATGAAAAGACAACAGGTCTGGGATTGATTTCTTCATCGTCTCTGACAAGAGAACAGCTGGGAAAAAAAAAATGTTATCCACCCATCTACGAGTCTCTCTGTTGCAGTCTGAGCTTCTCAGTGCTCCAACATCAGTTCAGCTTCATAAATTTTATAGATCACAATTGCATTTATATAAATATGGAGCATTATTTAACCATGTGGCTTGCACATAAAATGTTAGTCTGTTCACTGAGTCGAGATATTTTGCATCTGCCATTCATGCCTTTTCAGTTTAATTCCGATCAAGTTGCTGTCTTGCTTTGGGGTGATTCCGTGCAAAATCGTTTTAGCTTCTTCTTTTTAATGGAAATGCGCGTGTGTTGGTTTAAACCTGAGCCTGGCACAGCAATGTGTCAACAAGTATGTGGGTTGTTTCCTTGTCTCTGCACTTCAGGGCTAGAATTGCAAACAGAACAAGGATCGGGAAGATGACTGAACTGGGTTTTGTTTTCACATGACAAAGCTCAGACAAAAGTGGTATTTCTGAATGCAGGCCACTGTTTGAAGGAGATTTGATCTCTTCTGCTCCGGTGGACTGTCCACAGGGGCCGTCAGCGGTCAGCATATGAGTGCTGCTTTGAAGTCCGCATGGAAAATAAAGGAGATTTTCCTCCTCCTCGTTTTTCGAAAGTCAGCACGAAGAGCTGATTAAAATGCGCTAGAAACAGATGCATCATCTTCCAGCTGCCCATCATTATCTCTGGTACTCCAGAGCTTCTGGGTGGCAGGTGGCATCAGCTAAAGAGAAGCATGCAAGAAATGAATCCCAACAAAAACATTTTGAGAATAAACCAGTAATGATTTTTTTTTATAATTTTTAACAAAGCTGATCAACAATGCCTCTCAGCCAGCTAACAGCTCAGTTTCATAGAAGTCAATCAGTTCTTAACAAACAACACACTGATGAATTGAACAAAGTGGTACGATTATTAAATCATAGCAACCACCATGACAGCGACGGTATATAAAAGTCTCAGCTGCTATTGAACAAAGTTCAACAGCTTATTTAGAACTGAGCTGTTTGAATGAGAGCCTGTATTATACTGAACAATTGAAGAGCTCAGATTTGTGTGTCTCCGCTCACCGTGACTCATACTTGATCATCAAGAGACCCTCTTTACTTTCAAGCCCCAATTTTGCACCACTCATCATTCAGCGACACGACGACTTTACAACAATGACAGCAGAAAAAAACAAAAACAAGACAAGAGCGCACGCTGGCGTCACTGGAAACGTCACTTTGGAAAATGCGACACGTCAGACGATGCCTCCTTGACTCAATGCAAAGCTCCCCCCCGTTGAGATGTGGCGACTCTGAATCCCACAGATGATAGCACTCAGAGATCTCCGAGTTTAAGATTTCCATGGATTAGAGAAGGGAGAGGCTGAATCATCTGCTGGAAATGGCTCAGACCCCTTACCTCAAAACCCCTCTAGTTCAGATTCAAAGCCAATAAATCGCTGGAGAGTGATGCACGATTAAATGATAAGTAAAAGCATTCAAATCTCACTGCAAAGGGTGACCCTCTTTCCAACAGTGGGATCGTGACAGCATTTATTTAGCATCCTCATGAAGTTCAACAGCCCCATTCGAAATTGAATCCTCAAATCTGAAGATGTACTGCAGGGCAACCTTTTCTTAGGATTTCACAGTAAAAACACTCCCTGCTGTGACAAAATGCCACAAGCCAATTAAAAGCAGATTTTCATTCTTGTCTTATTAATATGTGTGACATGAATCAACTGGGGATTAATTGAGTAAAGAAATCTTCTGGTGTGTGCAGGCTTGTCAGGTCTTTTTTTGGAGGGGGGGGGGGGGTTAATTTCAAAAGCTACAAAGACTAACTTGACATTAAACTCACTCTGAGTGAGCTCTTTTGTCAACAAATCGATGCCGACCACCAGCGCATGAACCCTGTCTTTCAGAGACATGAATAAAGCCAGATTGGGAAATGCAGTTGCACAAGGGTATTTGCAGTTGATGTGATCTAAATTATCCATCCAGGAGACATGGAAAAACAGTCAAAAGCTCCAAGAAAGAAATGATAATCATCCTGACAAATGCATCTTTTCCCTTCTTCTATTTCAGATTTGCAAACATGTCTGACTTTGAGGATTTCAGCAAGCAAGCGGGGCAGGCGAATGTGTCTGAAAGCTACCAGCTGAACCCCACCAGTGTGATTGTCTCGGTGGTCTTCTCCCTCATCTTCCTGCTCGGCACCATCGGCAACAGCCTGGTGCTGGCCGTGCTCCTGCGCAGCGGGCAGGTCGGATACAACACCACCAACCTGTTCATACTCAACCTGAGTGTGGCCGACTTCTTCTTCATCATCTTCTGCGTCCCCTTCCAAGCCACCATCTACTCTCTGGAAGGATGGGTGTTCGGCTCCTTCATGTGCAAAGTGGTCCACTTCTTCATCAACCTCACCATGTACGCCAGCAGCTTCACACTCGCCGCCGTCTCCGTTGACAGGTGCGTTCATCACAATGAGTCGATCACATAAGAGAAACGACTTTAATTAAGCACACGGACACACTGCAGCATGTTACATAACACAGCAATTAGTAATTTCACCGACCTACAAGGCGCTAATACGACATTGGAAACATTCAAAACAACATCCAAATGACTTTGATATAATTATTTTAATCAAATAAGAGAAGGGGGGGGGGTTGATTGTTGGCAAAATGAAGGCCACAATGACCGTAAAGAATCTTGTTTAATTTGGAAAAGGCTTGTTGCTATTCAGCCTGCAACTGAAGCAATCATCAAAGCAAACAAATTTCATTGTTAAATTTAAATAGACTGTCAGTTATTTTTGCATTGCTTGTTTTGTTCGACCGACAGTCCAAAGCTCAAAGGTTTTTTCATTTTTTTCAGTGATATAAAACAGAAAGAAGCAGCAGCTTGAAGCAGCTGACACCAGATGATGCAGATATTTGATAAAAGACAAATTATTGACAGATTGGGGCTTTGTTAATTAATTAATTTGCACAGCATTAGTTATTACTTCACTTGTATCTTTTGCTTTACTGTGCAGAATGTAATAGGCGTTAAAATACTAATCATTTTCTCAGTTTTTTCACTTAATTATAAGCTTTTTTTAATCTAACATGAAACTGCTGTCCCCAAATCAAATACTTTTTCTATAATCAATATTGTGTTGCTTTGTCTGAACACTTCATTTATGTTTTCATATTATTAGCTGTAAATATAAACTTTACAGTATCTTTTTGTCTTCTTGGCGCAAACAATTTATTTTTAATTCAGACATGTGGTTTGAGCTTTGGCACAACTAACACAAAACATATGGTATTGCCTCTGAAATCCAAATTTATTCACAAGACAAGAGTTTTTCTGTGTTTAAATGCAGATTTTAGGACGTTTATAAAAACTCAGTTTCAAGGTTTTGGTGCAGCAAAGTCATATTTCTGTCCTCAGCAATAAATCCTCCCTTTAAAGAGAAAGTGAAAGGACAACCTGCCACTCGACCTTTACCTCGCTTCACCCCCAGGTGAATTTTCTCCTTTTGCTGTACTATTTTTGCCTTTTGCCTTCACCATTATCGCTCCCCTGCTGGTAGCGCAGTGTCACACACTCGTATTCTTCACGCCGACCGTGAT
>JAQNCA010000010.1:6543904-6580724 GCA_029783725.1 Acanthurus tractus
ACTGAGATATCTGACAATAAAGAGTGCCCTCTACAGTCTGAGACACAACACTGCAGTTCGGCTAAACATCAAAACAGAGGCTGCACATGGTCCTACACCACACAGCATTCTGGGCACCCATTAAATCATGATTTCCATAAATTTCTCTAAATAGCAAACAAAGGCCGTTTGCCACATGTGAAATGTGTTTGGCTGTGCGGTCAGCGTCAGTGGCAAACAACACAACCACTGCAGATGGCTCACAATGAAGGTTTGCTCAATTACACTCAGAACTCAACGCTGGTTTATTGCATGTATTTATTGTCCAGGTACCTTTAAATGGTAACCATGCAAGGAAGTGAAGAGAATCAGGTCCAGGGTACTGAATGGGCTGACTGGGCTGCTGGTTGATGACGATTCAAGATGTACATATTTACATGACAAAAAGGGTGAAACAGTGACAAACATGAAACAAGAACATTTTAAAATAAAATTTAAAAAAAAAGGCTAAAACAAAAAAAAATATAAAGCAGATCCCTGGGAATTATGTCCCCACATCTGTCTGAAAGTCACACAGCAGACATCATTACAATAGTAATCAAGGCACTCTTACGTTTATTATTTACATTTCATTGATCTTAAATAGGAGAAGTTAAAGTTTGGGGCTTTCACAGTTATAATCATAACAAATTTGACACTTTATATTTCAAAAAGAAATAAATCAAGAAAATCAAGATAACACAAAGTATTATGCTTGACCATAAACGTTTAAGTGTTAAAGAACCAGTGGCAAATACACTGAATATATTAAACTCATTTAAGTTAAAAAAAAAAAAAAAAAAAAGGCTGCTCTAAAAACCAGCATTTGAAAATTCATTTCTTATGCTGGGTTTCTAGGCACAGACAGATACAGATACAGCACTCTGGTTTCAAGTTTAACTATTCTTCATTTATTATAAACACATTCCTCACTATGGACCCCAGCACAATCCTCAGGAGCAGAAGAGAAAAACATGGTGGCCTTGAATCTTATTGTCACGTAGCCTCTCCTACTGACTGTGATTTTCATATTATATTCACTTTTTGCCAATGCGGTGAGCAAGTGTCATTTATACTGCACATAGAAGGGGCAGAAAATTATAATTGAATGAGACAATAACAAGATTTCAATGCCTGGCAAGCTTCATCAAGTATTCAATCTGAATGTCTAACGGTCATAAAAAGATCCGATCACATAGACCTCATTCAATGCAAAAACATTCTGGCCTTTCATGCAAAATATTCAATGTTTTCATGATACACATAAATAAGTGCAGCCACAAAATAAGGACATGAAGACATGTTGATGTGGTAGTGTAATTCAAGAGCGTGCCTACAGTTTCTACCATCTACTTTGTTCTCTTTGGTGTAATGTGATCTATTAAAAGTAGATCATTTGCGCTAAACAATTCACTCATGCCAGGCACAAGACGTAGCTGTGACAACTTAAGGAAGGCTACAGATCAAAGACCAGCCCCTTCTTTACTGATCAACTAACCAGTGATTAAAAGCTGAGGATATAAATCGAGGAGCACAGAAATTAACATGTATTGAGGTCAAAAGTAAGACATAACTGCATCATTTCAGTGTCTGTTAGCCCTCGTAAGCGCTCAGGGATAAAATCCATATGATGACAATGCTGAGCGCTCCTCCACACAGACTGGTACATCAAAGAGCATTCACAGAGTGTTTAAATATGCCTTCACATCAACAAACACATCAACTCGCTGATTTGCTGATGACATTCACTGGCCTTCTCATTCAAATGCTGTGATATAAAGTCCGATTAACAGGTTTAAGGGCCGTAACACTGCAGGCAAGAACTTCAGTGTGCAGGTGTACATGAGGAAGAGCTGCTGTTGTTTCATAAACAACACCAACCTCTAATACTGAAGGCAGTACTCAACATTAAAGAGTAATTCAGTATTAAATTGGAAAAAATTACAAAATAACAACCAAATTGGAGTCCATAGGATCATAATTATTAGAATTTTCATTAGCTCTGTTTTAAAGGGTAAATCCACCATCAGGGTTAATCATTAAAACTGTAAAACCTTTTAAGAAGTTTGTTGACATCAACCAAATTTCAGCCTGATGAGTTAAATAAAGATTGTTATTCCAACAGGCTTTTGATGACGTCTGATGTCTGTTTCCATCTGCATCGCCAATCATTTTAAACATTTTCCTAATTTTACTCATTTACTAAGTTAATATAAATGCTTAATGAAGTTTTTGGATTAGGGCAACAAAATTATAAGATCAACTTGCATAGATAATTATCTTGTAAATTCCAATCACATTTTTTTCAATTTCTACAGGATTATTGCATCTATTGAGTTATTTCCAAGGCATTTTTCTTAAAACTTTCAATTGGGTTGGGTTAAAAACAACGTTTTAAAGACTGTACATAAACATGGCAATCAGTTAACATTCAGTTTACACCAAATGATCTGCAACCTGTGTCATACACAGTAATGCAATCCAATAACAGCCTTACAATAAACAAAGAATAAAACTTATTATTATTGATTTTAAAAAAAAAAACCTGATTCCTAAAAAGTTGGGACTTTGTGTAAAATGTCAACAAAAAGAAAATGCAATTGTTTGCTAACAAACTGTTACCGACAGCAGTTTTAAAATGTGTTTCTGAGCCCATGTGGTCATATACAACCACATGCTCACAAAACTCCAACCTCACTTTTGAGGGACTCTGCCTTTCCAGGATGTCTTTGTCACACTCAATTAAGATACTGCCATCGGTTACCAATGAGCCCATCAACCTGTGGAATGAACCCTGTTTTTGGAGCATTTCACAGCTTCCTTTGCCTTTTTTGCTCCTGTCCCAACTTGTTTAAAATATGCTGCTGGCAGTTTTTTTTTTTTTTTTGTCAAAAATCAGCGATGGTAATGAGGTAAACATAGATTGAACTGACTTTGTGTGTCACATTTTTTAGTCCTACACCCACTGATTTACAGACTAATGGCAGGCAGTTTCTCTGCAAAGGGCCAACCTGCTAATCAGGAAGCCATTCATGCACTGATGGAAAAACCGAACAATCTGGGGTTCAGTATCTTGCCCAAGGACACTTTTGACATGCAGACTTGAGGAACTGGGAACAATAAATCTCCAAATCTTCAATTTGTTTTTAACTGACTGTATGTCAAAAGGGATTAGCAAGTGATAACATTCCTATTTATGTTTTACATGGTGTTCAAATGTTTTTTAAATCAGGGTTTGATCTTTGTTTGAACCATTATCTTCTATAAAGCAGCCGACTCATACTATTGTAAGACACTGGGCTGTTATGCTTGATTGCAAGAAGCTGTGTAAGGCTTTCTGTTGTTCTAGTCACAGATGATTTGTGCTGTTTAAAGTATGTTGCTGTGTTGAGACACAGTCAGCAGTGATTATACAACCAAAGTGCAGCCTGACTAAATGTCACAAAATAAGTAGTGGTAAGTTGTGTTAGACACACTATCAAAAACACAAACATAAGCTTATACAGTAAAGGAGAAAACAAAACAACAAAACAAACAAACAAACAAACAAACAAACAAAACAAAACAAAAAAACAAAACACAGCCCTATCAAGGAGTTTGATCGTCTTCGACAGGGGCAACACTCCTGCTTTAATAGGATTGAAAATGAGCATTTTAAATACTTAAATAGATATAAAATTTTGTTATCTTTTAACACAAACTGTACAAATCTGGTACCAATACATATAAAAATTACAAGTGTGGTTACTTTAGAAAGAACACCTTCCGATACATCATATCAAAAATATGTTGCTTTAGTAGCACTTTTGTTCTTCATTTATCTAGTAAACTTTACAATGCTACATTACACTCCAAAGAAGTGAATGAGGTCTTTTTTTTCTTCTATTTCAGCATCACTGCAGTGGTGCGATCAAGCCTCAAATGTCACAAGTCATTTGCGGTGACCACTGCTTCACTCTTCAACTCTGTATCCACTTGTACTGTATTACTTTCTTCTCCAATCATCTGCTTTTCAATTCTGAAACACTTCCTCTTTGCCGTCCAATCGCCCCTCTGTCCTTGCTTTTAAACTCTTTTCTCTCAACCTGCACACTTCAATCAATTTTTTCAACTTTCCCAATGATCTTCTCCTCAAAGATGGGCAAGATAGCGTCATCTTCACGTACCTCTTCAAACACCACCCCACAGTCGAATTCATCGCTTACCTTCTTGAAATAATACCTAGAAAAAAAGGGAAGGAAACAAAGTTAAATTGACCAGACAAGTTATCTCAAGGTTTACAGAAAAATCCAATTCTACACGAAAAAAAATGTATGACTCTCATTTGGAAACCTGAACAACAACAGCTAAAAAAATTGTAATTACTTTAAATTATGCCAAATTTTGTCAAGTCTAAAGTATGCTTTCCCGTAGACAAAATAATAATCATAATTAAAGCTTGACTTCTGAATTTTGGCTGTGATACATCCTTTGAATAAATATCGCTATAAATCAAAAGCGCATTTTATTTTAATTACCTGTAATTGCCCTTTTTTGTCAGCAGTTCTTTAAACTGGCCCAGTGAGACGACCCTCCCTTTGACAGACGTCCTGTATGGTATCAGCTCCTCACAGAAGTAATACGCCACAGTAATGTTTTCACACGGCTGCTTTTTAGTGGCTTTATGTCTGCAAATGAAAGGGAGAGAAAACAATTTGGAACAACTTTAATCAACTTGTTCATACAGACTGAAGTTTGCTGAGACTCAAGGAAATGAGAATTAGAAACAGGCTCAAATTTATCAGCAACTGCATAAGTGAGTAAACAATACTGTGGAATTTCAAACTATATGCTGTTGTACAAACAAAGGATGAAAGAACTGAATAACTAAGTCAAATACATAAAATAAACAGAAATGTTTAAGTCCTGCACTTAACTGCTATATAATCTCACAGGGAGAGATCAGCTGAGGGCTGATGTTGTTTTATACTTTGGATCTTAAAGGGTTTCTAATCAATATGTGCATATGCAGGGAGCGAGTAAAGACCAAGACAATATGGACTAACTACTTCATTTTTTCTGGTTTACATGTTAGCTAATTGACTGAAGTCTTAAACAAGTTGGACATTTCCAGGTATGCCAGAACAGGCAAGCAACAAAAAGCATTTTTTTTAATGAATCCAGACTGTCAGGGAAACAACTTCGAGGCTATTAGAGGACAGCTATAAATAAATAAATGAATGAATGAATGTAACAGAGATAAAAACAAAAACAACATGGCAAACAAGGAAAATGACAAACATCATTTCAAGAGAATTGGCAGGTGAAAAGTATACAAACAAACTGAAGTGGCGCTAGAAAACAAAGGAAAACAACATAATGCAGTTGATGGGTTTAACGATTTTCTGCTTTGAGAGAAAATAGATCCAGAGAGAAAGTTTTGACATCAAAGTCTGTTATCAACATATCTAAAGATCTCAGCAAAAATTGAAACTGGAGGATTTATTTACATACAAGTGTTTAGGCATAACTTAATCTTTATGATACTGCAATTTGGCAGAGGTCTGCTCATGAGGGTTAAATATCTATCAGCCAGCCCTTAGGTGACTGGGTGTAATTAGGTATTCGTGACTTCATCTGAATGGGAGGGGCTCTGGTCTGGTCTGATAATCTATCTAACCAGCAGCCTGTGGGTGTGCCATGATATACAATGAGATATCGTCATCCTTAGTGACCTCAACATTTTTTTAGTTTGACGTGTTTGGAACAAACTTGAATAACGACATAATAACATCTGTTTTTGTTACTAGAAACTACTTAACTTTGCAGTGACCTGAGGACTGACAGTGATCAAACTGTTAAAAAGTTTCAGATATGCCTGTAATTTTTCCGATTGTAGCCAGAAGCTTAGTGGTTGTTTTAAGACTAATACTCACAGTTTTATGACCATTATTCAGTGCAACTTAAAAGCTGAAAAAAAATCGCTCCCAGCTGAGTGATGTCAATGAATGTCGAACGGTAAATAGTCAACACATTACATCAGTCCTCTGACAGATGCCAACATTCTTGAGGTAGCTGGTTTTACAAAGGGATATTATGGTACAAAGTCAGATTTGCTGCAGCAGCATCAACAAACAGCTCATGGAAGTAAATAAGGTATTTTAACTTTAAAGATAACTCCTCCCTTGCAACATGCAATTTGCGTCAAAAATATTACTATATTTTTTAATCACCTCTTAGATATATCAGCAATCACAATGTCTCTTAGAAATAAAAAGGGCACTCCTTAAAAACTCCAGACTTTGCCTGTAAAGACAGTGTGTTTTAAGTGTTTTTTAGTATTAAAGTAATTCAATCACTGTCAAGTCATGTACAACCATGAGTAGAAAGCAAACATACACGACCTCTACCTAATTCTGCATACTTCTAATGGTTCCAAAATGTAAACAAATACATGCTTTGCTTCATTGCTGCTTTTGCTGTTATACTTGGCAAGTCAAATAGTCTGGTCCTTTTTTATCTTTACATCTTCAATTCTTCTCAATGTAACTCAAAACACTACAACAGCATTTCAAAATAAACATCCTCCATTTTTCACAATGAGACTCTTCAGCTGTCTTTCAGAGGTTAACACACTCATAATCCAGGCACACACCAAGCTGTGAACCTCAGTGCACACAGATCTGACCAAATGCTCCAACCATTGATAATGCAGAGTAATCTGGCTTTTATCTGCCTCACACAGTTTCCCTACACTCCTCCATCTACCAAGTCCGAGAGGGCAGTTAAACATCAAAAAGACTCATGTTTCTGACAGAACCTCAAAAAGCTGACCCTCTTCTCATTACTTCTGCCTATGCAAGAACACCTCTACTTCCTCTGTGATCCTCTTCTTTGGTCTTTATGGCCAATAACCAGCAAGAGATCTGACACATTTTTGACCATCAAGTTTGATCCTCATTATTTATGTAACAATGGAGAAATTATACACTGAACAAGGTCTTTTCTCACTGTCCAATGTTTAACTTTCAAGAACTTGATGTATAATATAATGGACTTCGTGAGTAAAACCCCACTTGCTTCACAAAAAGCCATTCTGTCTCTCCATCCTCTCCAATTCTTTATTTTTTCCTGGATGCCTTGTGGCTCATTCTTGCTGCTCACTACCCTCCACTGGCCTAAAATGCACCATACAATGTAATTTCTAACATCTTAAGCTGATAAGGAGTATGCAGCTGCCGGATGAGTCATATCAACATATACAGGAAAACTCGACAAGACAGAAGTAAAAGACACTACATAATGACATTAAAAATACACAGAGGGGGTGATTAGGGACGGAAATAGCTCATTACTGTTTTCTAAATGCTTCTTTGAGCAGCTCTACAAAAACACACAGTCCTGGGTAGCTAATCTACAGGTGATGAGAATGGGAAGTGAAGTGGATTGCCATGATCTACTGGGACATTTGGAGATAAACAGAAAAGGTACTTTTAGGACACAGTGGACATACTCGGGCTCGGAGAGCTCGCTGTCAGAAACGGCAGGCACCACGTTGAGAGGAGGGAAGAGTGCAGGCCTGACTGCGGTGCGACCCCTCTGGATCACCTCCATCACATACCTAAGGGACCGAACAACCCCAGCAGTTAGACACTGACCAGCCCTAAGGAGCACACAGGCTGGAGAACAAAAGAGTAACTATTTTATTCTGACTACAGAAAAAGAACGGAGAAGATTCCTTCCTCTGTGAAACAAGTTATACAGATTTGATTGAAAAACAGTACTGATTAACTGGACAGGTAACCAAGGTTAAGAGATGTGTCTGTCTACTTACCTTTGCTTGGGTTGTACATTTCCAGACTTAATCTTCTCCTCCTCAAGCCGCCGACGCACCTCCTCCAGCTGGATGAGGGGGCTGGGAGCTGGATTGGGAGGCATTGTGGGATCCTGGATGAAAGGGTGAGACGGCTGCACATTGTTCCGCAACTGAGTACTGATGCACGGGTGCACCGACCCTGATCGCTCCGCTGTGCTGAGACGGGATCCTTCATGGCCTGTAGTCCTCTTAGACCCTGTGGTACTTCTACAATATAAAGTCACATTTTTTTCTATATTAAACAACTTAAAAAAAGAAGAGTACTAAAAGAAAGCGTTTTAAAAGACAGAGTGTTTTTCTTCGATGCCTCTTCTTAGTCTGAGCTTATTTATGCAGTAAAAGGTCATGCTCTCCTGCAGCTAGGTTAACCTTAACATAAGCACATTTATGGTGGGTTTGCTGTTCTTGCTTTGATTTCTGGGGCACCCAACTGGAAAAAGAAATTTTTCCTTCAAGGAAACATATCCAGTACAATTTCAAGAACAACAAAGGCCAATGGCACAGCTAAGCTAAAGTGTATACCTGTGAGCAAGATATTCTTTCAGTGTCAAAATTAAAAAAGCGTTTGCAATCAATAAAGTTTAGTCATAACTGACCCAAATGGGCTCCTCTTATGTTGAACCATTTCTTTTTGTCCTTCCATCAGCCACAAAAGAATCTTCTGGTTTTTCTCCATCTCCTCCGCAGGTCCTGGCATGTCATAAGGCCGCACTTCCTCACCCTTCTTGAATGATCTTTTAGATTGTGGGCCACTTTTGCTACTGTAAGATGGAAAACACAACTGGTAAGAAAAAAAACAACCAATTCTTAAGGTGAATTAATGGCAAGAGGGAAAGTCATGCTTAATTTATGTGCATACCTATACCCTGTATGCTCCATAGGGTTGGATCCCATGCAATCTGCGTAGCTGCGAGACTTTGATCCGTAATGACCTGTCTCCATGCTCCAGGGAATGCTGCCATGCACACGCATGGCTGCCTCAGCCTCCACCTGTTCTTTGGGCTTCCCAACACCCGTGTAGTGGATGTGGTGCATGTGTTTGTGGTATAGGTGGCTGGTCTCTCCCTTAAGACCATGCCTGGATGGATGTTTGACGGGTTTGCACCCTGGGAAACCATCTGGAGACCGTGACTTAGGAGAGTGACGGCCTGTGCCTGGTGACTGGCAGCCAGGAGTCTTCATGACCCGCTGGACGTGGTCATCCAGAATGCTCTCAGGGTTTTCCTCATGAGCGTCTCTCATTACAGGACCACTGCAGGTGATGTCAGCATAGCGGGGGTTGTAATTCTGCAGATAAGCACCAGGGGGGAGCCTGTGACTGGATAATGCTGTGGCTGTAGACACAACTTCATTACCTTCCTCTTCCTTTGGAGGAAAACACACATAAAAACAAAATATCATTAAAAAAAATCTACTTTGGGACTAAAAATTCAAATTATAAGGTCAGAATGTGAATATCTATGAACATACTACATCCAGCAGCTTATATCCTTACACAAATGACACAAGGATATTTTTCATTAAGCTGCATGTTGTGCCTATTCCAACCTCTAGATGGCAGATTTTCACTGTAGGCTAATCTGCATCTTCTCATTCTTGCTGCAGAGGTTTGGAGACACACCAAGGATACAACGGTATTAGGGTACTCTGCATGCGCACAGCACATTTGTGTTGTTTGATGTAATGACAAATGCAGCCGAGCTCTGAGTGACTGGGACTAAATCACACTCTGACACAATCTGCTCCGGGGGGAATCATGGGGTGTGGTGCTGCAGGCATTCATAATAGCTTTTGCAGGCACTGTAGGGAGTGGAGGATGTGCAGTGATAAAATAAACACAGCAGCTGATAGAGAAATTCAGTCATCAAAAACTAGTGATGGTGAAGTTGGAACACCACCACTGATTGCTGTATATTCTGGATTATTCCTAAACCCAGTATTTTCTCTCAGGAGCTGCACATTTAACATATAGTTTGTTGTATTACTAATTATCTCTTTTTACATTTTTCAAAAATGGTCACATAACACCATAGAGCAGCTGGAGCCATGAGCACCACTGGGAAAAGCTTTTTCTGTTGTGCGTCCTTCATAAAGTTAAAAACACTTTGGCAGAAAGATAAGGGAGGGAAGAGAACAAAGAGATATAGTGGAAAGACAACAGTTGGTAGTGGTTTCACTTTCATCTTTTAGCCAGCCAAAACTTTTTATGTCTGTTATGTTAATAATTAAACAAACCTTCACTTGTGAACATGCCAAACCAACTGAGTTTGCTATCGCCCTGTGCTCACCATCCATTTGCTATAACTGTATCAAATAAAATATGAAAGGGTTTCTCATCCTGCTCCCACATAAACTTTACCTCCCTGAGTCTGCTGCTTTCTAAGATTCAGGAATATTGTCAAAGATTCTGTATGCAGCCACATGTTTTTTGACAGATTTTTAGTAATTGATGAATCTTTTTATTGCTGAATCAGGTCTAGTTATCAGCAAAGCTTGTGATGGAAAAGAGACTGAAAACACTTTTTCCACACTTACCATCTGAAAATAAAAATCCTTGACAACAGCAGATATTTGAGAGTCTACAGGTAAGCTTAGATGGTGGAAGGGGATTTACAGATAACAGTATGAAGTAGCTTGTTAATACAACAAGATCCCTGTCCTTGAGAGGGATAGCAGAGTACATGGCTTTGTGCTCTATTATCTTGTCAACACCAAATACAATTCCAATTCAGACAAACGACAATAATCCTGGTCACATGAGTCTTTTTGCCATTGTGAGTAGCATGCTGCTGCACTTGTATATGTGAATTATCCAAAAAATAGCTGGGACACAAGGGCCATTGTTCCCTTAAATAAGTTAAGTGAAGCCATAATTTAATTCTTGGCAGATTGTGTAACAGAGCTGTGGCAGTAAGTTAGTTATTTACATTCTTCTGAAATGCCATGAACTTTTTCCTCACAGCAACAAAATAATATCAGTTTTTAACCAGTTGTTGGATTTTTTAAATCTGATTTTATGGCACAGAAATCCTTCAATAATTCTGACCATATGAATTTTAGTAGCATTATTTTCTTTTCTAGATGCACAAAGCATCAGTTGATGAAGGCAGTCATTTCATGCTTGCCTTCAGGTTTAATAAAGCAAACCTTGAGCCGTTTGATGGCAGCTTCACTCCTTTCAGGGCCAAACCACATAAATTGTCCACCTTGAGACTTAATACTTGGCTCTGTGCACTGAGGGAGATTTCATTTGTGGTAGCAGCAACCATTTCATCACTGTTCAAGTGACATCAAACGGGCTGCACACTGTTCCAGGCTTACAAGTGGCCGAGTGCAGGTGCTTCATCTGATTCATCGACAAAGCCAGATCGCTGACAGGCCAAAGATGGAATTCTCCAAATGATTCATAATGTTGTTTTATTCCCTATTCAAATGGCTTGCCTCATTAATTTCATTAAGGCCAGACGGATTTAAGTCTCCTTTGTTACTGAAAACTTTAAGCCCACCGGCCAGACACACATCTCACTTTCTGGCTCTGAAGTGGGCTTTGGTGGTAATACTGAATCTGCTTAGTATTCAGTCTGCTTTTCAATACACTATCTATGATCATAATTTATTTAATCATTTTTATTCAAGTAAATCAGAGTTCTTCAGGTAAAAAAAAAAAAGTCATTTGAAATCAAGAGTGAGGACTTAAGAGAAGATCCTCATAACCACATGTTCACTGAAAGGTATAGTTTGCCAATTTCCACATTTGACTGTCTAAAATAACCAGGCCTGTGTTACGGATCTTTTTGAGTAGCATATTTTCATTAATCCAACTGTTTTCAAGAATGTCTAAGCTCTTTGTAAAGTCAACAAACTAGCTAGTTAGTCCTCTGTTGATTATATCACTCTCACATGATGGAGCATGAATACTCATTTTAAGCAACAATGGAGGTTGTTTAGCAATGAAGACAACAACTCCCATGATCCACTCTATTCAATGACATCATCAAACTCTGTCTTTTGTGGCTGTTTTGATTGAGGGACCAATAATGGTGGAAATTCCATACTGTTATTGAAGAAGAGCTTAAACCAGAAACCAAGTATTTTTTTCCTTTTTGAAGTTAGAAAAGTAATTTTTTTTTTTCAATATAACCATTTTTAATGCCATACAATAAAAATTGCCTGCTTTTTATTGTTATTTATGATAGTGAACTGAATATCTTTCGGAATTTGCACTTTTGGTCACACAAAATAAGATAGTGGAAAATGATATCACATGGTCTGGGCATTTTTCACATTCTCTGACATTTTATTGATGATTTAATTATTTTATCTGGGGTCTTTAGGGATCAGTGCTTCAATATTCTTTTCTCTTTGGCCTCTTGTATTACTTGGTGTCACGAGAAGCTAACATGGTGGCAGTATTATTCAGATCCTAAAAGTGCCTCATGTGACCTGAATGTGTAACTTTAATAAGTAAAAGCAGCTCAGAATCTCAGAGTCAAATGTATGTTTGTCTTCCTTCAATGCACAATCTCAATTGTATTATGTTAGAGGTAATGACATGCACAGAGAGAGTACTAAAGTGTAAACCTCTGCATCAGCTCTTGGGATGTGATGTGATGTATTTACGTGTTAAGAGGTAACAGTTAAAAGTCAGTTTGCTTGTGTTTCAAACAACAGACACTTGAAAATGAAGTGAACATACCAATCGTACTCTCTTTAGCCGCTCCTCTAGTTTCTCTTGAGCCTCTCTTTCCCTCAGTACACCCTCCAGTTTGCTGATGAGCTCTGCAGCAAACCTTTCCGGCTCCACATGTATATCCTTTGGAATCCGGTTTGTGCGCTGTGGGAAGAAATATCAAACTGTAATCACTCTCTGTAAGGTTGTGTCACAGCTGCACTATTGTCCCTTAATATGGGCAGTTTTACCACCCTGATACCTTACAACCTGTCAGTGACCATATGAAGGGAATAAAACGTAAGCAAGAAACATTAAAGCAGAAAATGTCCAGTTTTGAGTTTCCAGAAGAATAATAACAATCTCTTATAACTTAAATGAAACTATATCAATTTGATAAGCATCTACTACAAAAGACTTGAATTTGATAGTAGGGCTGGGTTAGAAAAAATGATTTTATTGGTTTGAATCTACTCTCTTTGAAATGCCCAATATTAAAGATAAAATCTCAAAATGGATCTTTTAATATAATCAAGAATAAGCAGATTGAACTGTGAATCAAATTGGGATTTTTGTGAATTGGTATCTAATAAATTCGGGAAATTCAAACTAATACCCAGCTCTATTTGGTACCAACTTTTTTGTTTAATTGTTTCATTTCTATTTGTTTCAAATAATTTTGAGAATATAAACTTTGTAGGATTACAAATATACTGTAAAGCTAAATGACACACACAATCTCCCTTTAATGTTAAGATAAGGCATTATGCAAAACACTTTCGGTGAGTGAAATGTGCTACAAAGATGAATTTGCCTTGCTTTAATAAGGACACAAGTGGCATTTATTTCCTCTTCTGCCAGCATGATTTATTGCATCACAATTATGACGGTTTAAAGCTGTTCACTCCTGATTTGGAACCAGCAAACATAAATAAAAACTTGGGAAACCAAGGAACATTAAGAAAAATACCTTACAAGCCCTGTCAATCTTTTTATTGCCAATGAAGTGAAGTCATGATTAATTTGTGAGGGCAAAAAAACGTGAGCGTTGTGCTTTGGGGATTTGTGCTCTACTATAGAGTCGATTCATGCATCCTAATAGGATGCTACGTGTAGAGTTTTAATTTGACTCTTTACTCCAAGGCCTAATTAGGACTGGGGTTTTCCTACCAAGAGACAGCATAAGCTGCACAGGGAGGCATCAGGCTGTCACAGGGGAGGATTCATGTCTGCTAGGCTTCAGCGCACACAGCTTAGCAAAGCATCAAGCTGCGTTTAGACAGCCTTCTCTTTCACCATCAGCTATTCTTATACTCCATCATAGGCCCTGCGACACAGCAGAACTTAAATATGCACATCTCCAATGGTGGTGGAAAAAAAAAGGCAGCAACAGACAGTTAAGAGGAGTGTGGAGGCAGAAAGTGAGAGGGAAGGCAAAGAACCCATGAATAACTCACTGGAATATGAGGTAGTGGCACTCGCCCATTTGCTTTGGCACTTTCGTGCATCTCTCGGCGATGCTGTTTGCGGTATCTGTAGGGTGGGACCCCATCTCTGGAATTAACAACAAAGACATTTTCATAAAACATCCTCATGAATAAACAACACAGGAAGCTTTGAAGTCGAAAGCTTATTGCAGCATTTTTTGCCTAAAATGAACACCTTGTAAGTCCTGATTAATCAGTAGAGCCGGACAGGCATTCTCACAGGCTTAGTGTGTCCTTTCTGCACCACAAGTGGTCTGGCAGATTACGGTAACGAGTTAACAAATCCAGGAGTCTGTAATTCCATGTGGTATCAGTCATGCTGGGTTTTTCACTTTCCTGTGCTGGAAGCTCTGGATCAATTAGCTGATAACAGCCCCTATTCCATTCAGCTTCAAACACATTTACAGTTGTGCAAGGGTTGAAGTTTCTTAGGCATAATTTCCAAGAGCCATCTCTGTGCATGGAAAAAATGTGTGAAATATTGTTTCACCAACATATGCTTTGGTCCCAAATTGAACTGAAATATAAGTATATTAGTGAAAACACTGCACAACAAAGATACCTCTACCTCTCTAAGAGAAGATAAATTCTGCTATTTCGACTCAAATTGGGAACTGCAATTACAGGGAATAACTTGAGAAATGTATTTCAAAAGAGGTCAGTAGGTTGACAGATTTTCTTTACATTCTATCAAACATGTTTTTTTGTCTACAACAGGTGAGTTCAGGAAATTCCTATTTAGCATTAGAGATAAATTCTATCAGATTTTACATTTGGCTAATGAGCACTGATGACCTAAGTCACTGATCCTGTTAAGCTCAAGCGAAGGAAAAATAGACAATAAGTACAATTTTGAAGCCAATTAAATTCAGATTTCTGTCTTTGAGCAATGCTTACTTGCATGACACGCTTTCTTCTGAACGTCCTCAAAAGTGATAGTAACACAAGTTTGCTTTTGTGCATGTGTGTGTGTTTGATATAATACATACACACTGCTGTCGGTGAGGGAAACTGTGTCTGCGTCGCTGGACATACTCTGTTGCTCACTATCATTGGCACTGGTGGTAGGAGCCATTGCATAACCAGTGTTGACATAGTACGGGTTGATTTGCTCCCGACATGGTGTATGCCTGGAAAATGACAAAATACAGGAAACGCTGAGGAAAAAATTATTTACTGCAACAGAGCATGACATTTAGATATGCTTGTAGAAATGCATCTATGTACACAAATTGCACATTTGATGCAGTTCTGAATTATGAACACACATTGTTTTATCATAAGTGGTTAAATATCATAGAAGAAAGTCCATCCAGAAACCACAGGTTTTTAAGTCCATTACTTCAATTCAAACAAGGATTCAGCACTATATCGGAGGATTATTAATATTACGTAGCCAAGTAGCCAAGTACATTCCTTTTTTGTGTTTGGCTCAATGCTCCAGCCAAAAAATTATTCTATGCAAAACACTTTAAAGCCATAATAACTATATTAGCATGCATGCTTAGTTAAGCAACATGATGTGGACTGGTGTGTATTGGCAGGAGCAGAGTATAAGACAGTTTGCTAACAAGAACAGAGCACTGGCAGGCTGATTATTTTATACTCAAAAATGTCCTGATATGTTCCTTTGTTAAAGCTGGAAAAAGGGATCCATATCAAAATTGTACTTCAAGCAAAAATATCTTTAACTAATGTCTAGACCCACTAATGCATCCAACTCAAATATCCAGTAGTTTTTGGGTTACACTCGCCAGGCTAGCTAGCTTTTTAAAAACATGCACACAAAGTCACTTCCCAGTCCAAAAATATTCATCTGAGTAAGGGCACTGGCATTTGCTAACAACACTGTAGCTGACTGTATTTCACCAGCCTTTATAAACACGCTGTTCATTTTGCTGTAAATTCTTCAAAAGCAACTACAGATATGAGGGGAGGCTTCATTTGACATCATTTACATAACATTCTAAGTCACTGACTTTGTTGAACACACTTCATAAAGGGCTTTCTACACATGAATTAAAGATGTTAGGCATCATCCCTATTTATTCAAATTGGGATTCCCTGAAGCATTTATGCCCAGCTTTCTCCCTGTTTGGAATGCAGAAGCACCCAGAGTTTAAAAAAAAGCCTTTGTGACCAACTGTTTTTAATTAACATCTACATTCAACAACACTGAATAGTCATAGCACCAGGTTGGGGAAAGGTTGGGATAAATAAAAAGTACAGCCTACAGAAAATGTTTTTTAAGATGTGATCATATACTGCAGTATTTCTGATGATGGCAATGAAAAGAAACTGAAATGGGTGGAAGGGATGAGCAACAGATGAAATAAATCTTTGAGCATAACTGTTCTGCACTTTTTCAGTTGCAAAGCCATTTTTAGACACATCTAATAATTGCAAATAAATTGTAATAGTACAGTACATATAAAATAACACACGTTACCTCAAAAATTCTTTTAGGAACATAAAAACAATATACTGCTTATATTTCTTAATTTTTTACCTAATTTAAACATGATACAGCATTAACTACACAACAAAAACAGCAGATTTGCCATTTTCAACTGAGCCAGAGCACAAACAAATACTCTTGCACTTTACTTTCCAAATCTTTGGATTTTATTGAATTAAGTTTCAAAAATAGAATTTCAAGTGTTTACATTGAACGTTTTTAAGAGGTACTGGCCATGGTGTCCTCAGTTGGCCTCCATGTGTCGGTTTACTATGAAAGTTCTACGTGCCATTCCCTTGTCTCTCTGTCTCTCTCTCTCTCTCTCTCTGCACTACTTGTCTCCCTCTCAGCTCAACTGCTGAATACATGCAAAGATAAAAAAAATCTTATTCAACCTTACTCCAGCATGCAGATTGTTAGGACCCTCAAAGGAAGGAACAACAACTGTCATTAATATTACAAAGATAATAAATTATTGCATCTGAAGTACACAGCTTACCTTAAAGAGAACAAAACTAGGCTGCTCACTGTAAAACTGATCTAAAAGAACATCTGATGTCTTTTGTTCCCTCTCGCTAAGGATTTCAAAAGACTGATGTAAAATTTAGCTTTATATAAACCCAACAGGTGCTGCTAAACAGCTGTTAAGAAATTAAGTTTAATGTTGTTAAAATAAACCCTATACTATATTTCACTCACTAATTAAAACACCTCTCTTCTATATTTCAAGCAAACATCGCACTCCAGTGTTTTCTTTGGTTTTGTTTCTTTAAAAAAAGGAGGGGAAAAAAGAAAAAAATATATACACGCACCTCCTTAAAAGATAACCAGAAATGCTGCATGCCAATGTTAGATAATGTAACAAGACACAAGATTAGATAACTGAAAGAAAAGTCTGCAGCTGCCCGGTTGATGTCAGATCTAATGAGATCAGCTTAAATTTTAACAAGACAAAGTTTTATCAGGATTTGCTCCATCTCAAGCGATTTAGTCTCAGAGAGGTTTTTTTATGTGAAAGGTATTGTCTGTCCATCAGCTGACATGAATTCCTGCCTGTCCACATCACTCTGGTGCTGCAGCAGGAGAGGTCAAATATGGGAAAGTTTCTGGAGTGTCTGAACATGTTGTGATCTTCCATTGTTCTGCTGATAACCGACAATATCACAAACTTAACAATAACTACAGTCACAAAAGAATCCTAAATTTCTCTGTTGGGTTTCAACAACAGAGCAAATTGACACTTAATAGGTTGCTTGTGGCAGTTTTTAAGCAGCTGGCCTTGATGATTGAAGATGTGATTCATTACATAAAGTATTTTACAACTTGAAACGAAGAGTGACATTAGCTAAGTAGTGACAGTGAGCAATTACTTCTGTTTTCTTTTGATATTTCATTGTTACACTTTGATTTGCACAGAGACTTTAAGTATACACATGTGAGTGATACTAAGCCACTTTCCATTTGTTTAACATGATTACAATTTCTTATGCTGGAGGATCACAAGTATGTAAACAAGCATCCAAAGTGATTACTCAGAGCCTTTTAGAGTCAATCAGTGTCTGTTCTGTGTGTCATTCCACCAGCTGCTTTGTATTAAGCTGGGCAGACACTGTACGGATTAAGCCAAATTTTAGCCCAGAATTGGTCACACAGATCTAATTTTAGAATGAAGCTGAACTTCTGCCAGATTGGTTGTCATTTAACTTGCATTATGAGGGGCTTTACGATACCTGATTACTGTCCCTAAACTGATGGGGTTTTTTTGCATGTCAGTCTTACAGTTTGACTGTGATACAAAACTGAACTTCACCGCAGCCCATGCCTCTGCAGCTCCACGTTTTTTTGGGGGGGCCTACCCTACCATTAAGGCAAACTTTATGAACAACCTTGGTTATCAAAGGTCAACTTGAATTCATTTCACTAACGCAGATGTTAGTAATAACATTAATCATGGATCTGTTATATTTTGAAAGGTCATGACAGTAATCCAGCAAGCATAATACCAGGACCAGGAAAATTAACCAACTGAAGGGATTCAACCATTGTTAATTTTGGTGCAACTATCAAGTTATTTCAGAAAATTATCTGTTAAGATCTGTTAAAAATCTGTTGAAAATCTGTTGGGCTACAGATGAATGGAAATGTGAATATACTGTGAAGTTGTGCTGGGAAGTAGCAGGGCCCTCTTTCTAATAAATAGATAAGAGGTATTAGCTATTGCACTGACTTTTGTGCATGCTGATATCCAATACATAATTTTAGGCAGTACCAGGGGCATTTCTGAGTATCAGTATCTCAGTATTTTGAAATAACCCTACAATAAAGTGACATAGTTTTCTGAACTGACCAGATGTTGTAGCTGCACTATATTGGCATTTACTTAGTTATTACATCCACATTACCAATAATTACTTATCAAAAATCTAATTATGTTTATGTTTTGTGAAAGCATCAGTGCCAGCCATGCATAATGTACCTCATACTTATAATTAAAAAATACTTGCTCTGACCGAAGTATTTGTTGCTTGAAACAGTCTATCATAACAAAACTAGTTATTGGCACTTAGTTAAAAAGTAGAATAACTAGATCTTCACGAATCACAAATAGCAAAAAATGCAGACAATTTAGTCATCAGAAGGTGGAGAAATTTACAAGGAGCAGTACAGAAGCTGGTCATTCCAAGAAACAACTGGACAGGCATTAAACAAAATAAAATGTAATATTTTTAGCATCAGTCTGAATGCCATTAGCAGATTTTGTATTGCACACACTATAGCATGTGGGTGAATCTGCTTTGACCTTGCACAGTAGGAATAAAAAGCTTAATTTTAATGCTGCTGTTGCACCCACATGTTCATTCTAATACAAAATTGTATGAAACAATTTGTTTCAGGCTCAAAAGGTTAAAAGAAGATTTTTATATCTATGAAAATATATAATGTCAAAATCCTCAGCTTTGCCCAGTAAATGTTATTAAATAAGTTAGGGAACCCACATTATGGAAAACAAAACCATTTTCCCATAAATGCAGACCTAATACTAAGGAGATCGAGAGGATGGGGAAGGCAATGACTACAGTTTGCAAGGCAAGTGACTTTAAAAAAAAATTTCCTTAAGCAAAATCATGTTGAACTCATTTGCTATAATACCCTGTCCAATGACTGAACATGATTCCCACAGTGCTTGAACAAGGAAAACAATGAACACCACCTCAACCTTGAACAACAAGTGCAGCCTCTGACATTTCTTCTTCACCACAGGTGTAAATGCAACGCGTTCCTTTTATCAGCTGTCTCTACACTCAGACTCTTTTCATTTCAAATGTCAAGCAGTGTTTTTGGTGTTGTGGGGTTTCAGGTTTATTTCTAATTCAGCAGTTTGCAGAGGAAAGCTGTGTACTTAGAGCTGAAGTGAAGCTTTCTAGAATGCAGGGAGGATTTACCTGTACTCGTGACTGTCCTGGAATCTTGCGCTGTTGGCAACACGCTGTGGTGCTGTCTCCATTAGCAGCTTCTGAGTAAGCCGGTTGCTTGGTGTGGGGTCACACTCAGGCTTCTCCTCCGGCTCATGGTCACATCTCCATTCCTCATCTTCATTTAATGTTGGTAAATAACCTGACAGCCCCTTTCCATTCCCAGAAACAGAGCTCTGATCACTGTACAGCTTAGGGCTCTCTCCTCCTGTCCGTGTATATTCCAAATAAATGTCAGACTTAAGAAATAATGGATAGGTGTTTTCCTCCATCATAGTCTGTATCTCAGTCTGAGCCTGATCAAACATTGCAGGATCAATGTGAAGTTTTGTGACACAGTCTTTGATGAAGGACTTGGTGGCTGGTTTGATCTGTCTGGAAACAATGCCATTGTTGTCCAAGATGTATTTCTTATAAATAGCTTTTGCCAGTTTTACCTTCTTCTCCTCATTACCCTCATTAGCTTCAAGTTTACGGAAGCCACTGCATGCAAACCAGAAGTCCAGCATATCTGCACACTCCTCCTGCTTGAGGAACGTCCTAAACAGATGGATGCCATCTTGGTCATCCAAAAGGGAGTGAAGAGATTCTGCCCACTTTAGGTAGGGTGGTGTAGGGGAAGCACTTCCTTCTGGCTCATAACCCAGGTCCAAGTCAGGTCGCCTGGGTGTGGCCACAGACGCCTCACATTTGAGGTTCTCACTCTTCGAGGAGAAGCCAAGGTTGCAGTACTGGCGTCCATCACTGCATACTAGTTCACCTTCTTCCCCCGGGACTGGAGGTCTTGGAGCATCCTCAGTGAAGCTGCCTCCCAGGTCTGCTAAGAAGCCCCTTTCGTCGCTTATGCTCATAGTCCCAGCATCCATAAACCACGTCCCTGTAGAGCCCACACTGCACAGCTATTAGATCCAGACCTCTACTTATGCCACTGCAAAAAAATTCCTGCAAGGAGGAAAAATATACAATGAGATACGGCCTAACCAACCATATCATTGATAGGTGGAGTAGTACTAGACTAGACAGCGAGAAGATAATTTAACACACATACTTAGCACTCATTCTTGGATAAACGGCAAATAATCCATGCTGCAAATTATCAACAAGTACAAACATATTCATAACAACAGATCTAGTGCTAACTAAAGGTTGCCACATGATCGCTATATGCCTGGTTAGAAGAGGATTAGTATCTATTGTAGCATTTTTTAAATTTTGCAGTTGCATTTTTGTTAGTTTTTCATTCAAAAACTTCATATGACCAAGCTGAACATCAACAAATTCTGCAATGGTCAAGAGGATGTGAAAGCAAGACACTACTCTGGAAGCATCAAAACCACAGTTACTTCTGGTTCACCTTTAAAAGCAGCACATTTAATACAGTAGTCTGGTGATGTCAGATTTATGCACTCTGATATAAGGAATGTATTCATCCATTAATTGGCTTCTACAGCATAGCACAGGTACAGTGAATATATATTCAATTAGAGAATCGAGACAATACAATGGATGTGAAAACTGGTGAAGAAATCTATGAAGAAATTAATAAAACAAGAATACACTGAAAAACTTTCATGCAACTGATCTGTGACTGCATAATATCTGCAAACCTAAGAAGAAACTGAAAACTGGAGTCATAGACTTGTAATGGGCTTTGATAATTTAGAGTTTGGCTGTACTGAGTCACATTCAGTTGTTTGTGGCATTGTTGTGGCAATCCAGACCAAGAATTATGGCTTTGGGACTGTTTGTGTGGCTAAAGGCAGCAATCTTCTAGGTAGAATTATGAATGTGGTGTTGCACAGTTTGCCATATTGTGCTCTGATTTATATGCACAAGCACATCATTACTTTGCATAGCTACACCAGCTTCAACAAGCTGTCGTCAAATTTGTATAAATGGATCATCACTATGATATAGTGATGTGGCTAACAGTAGGAACTAAATTGAAGAGGCTTTGAGCAGCGAATGATACGTCATTGATCTTTGTTTCTCATTTCATTCCTTAAATATCATAGTGCAAGGCAGCTTTAGAAAAGCACAGTCCAACCTAATGGTTTTAGGATATGAACGTCTTCAAGGACACATCCTGGTCCTCACATAATGTACCTGAGCAAAGTATCAGCAGCGCCTATATGTCCACCTCTGCAGACTGCACTTACTCCTCATGATTAAGCTTTCTTGGAACAGCCTTAGTAACCATTTGAGTACTGATTTTCTGATGCATAGGAAAGAGTCCGTTTTCTCACATCCACACAACAGCCATTACCTCTTGACAGATGAGAGCGGGACAAAATTACCAGTAACTAGTAACAGTTGTGACCAATCAAGAGGCAAGAAGTGCAATAGGTTGATACAAAGATGTGACACAAATTACACTGACTAAAATGATATCTTGCTCATTAATAAATCTTGAAATAAGTAGAGTTCAAATTTCAATAAGGTTAACAGCTGGGCTTATTCAAGCTCTAATTTCAAAGTAGATGTTTTTTAAAGGTTGCTCTTACATTCCCTTTAGGGCACACCCACTCTCTTTCTTGGTCAATACAGATACAAATAATTTTACTGATTGAACAAAGACAGCGAGGACAAAATTGGCAAAAGCGCTTTTCTCTGCACAATCCTGAAGTGTGAGCAGCACGTGCACTGTGAATAAGGCCAGGTGTGCTTGGCTGACAACGATAAACATAAAAACTGGGTTCATCTGAAACCCTTCATGCCCAGTGTTATCAATGCTAAGAAATTAATCCTCTGGTGAAACTAGCAGTCATCTTGCTACCTGAACGTGATGATGCATCGGCACGAGAGCCGCTCGGCTAGCGCAGTGATATTTAAATTAACGGTTCTGCGGTCACAGGTGTGTGTGGCCTGACGCAAATACTCAGAGAGGCTCAGGCGTGATTTAAAACCGGTCACAGACGGGTCCTGGAAATGTCCTTTTTCCCGAAACTGTATCCGTTTGTTCTTCTGAAGTGAGCCTCTCATCACATTCATGTCTTGGCCTCTCCAGAATGAGCAGAGCAGCAGCGGATAGTGGGGGAGGGGAGCCAGAAACAAACTCCGTATACACACACACACACACATACACATACACAGCCAGGCCTTTCAGCAGCCGACCGACAAGTGCACAACTTTGTCACACTATTCACCTATTAATATCTGTGATACCTCCGCTAACAGCTGCGAAACTGAGCGAACAACATGACGACCGCAAACATTTCCCCTACCGTCACAGGACACAGAGGGAATCCCACATCAATTTCCGAAAAGATTTACAACCAGCAAAGCGATGGCACATATCTCCCGACTACCGCAATCCCAATCTCTCAGCTGGGGGAGAAAAAAGTGACATATACTTAACCGGTGGAAATCTTCTTGCTGCTTTCGAGTGCATCGGGAATTTGGACGTGCACAAGTCACCGTGAACAGTGTCATAGCTGCGAATTGCAAGACTTTAAAAATAACAAAGAAAACAGTCCGCTCTCCACCTCTCCATGGCTGTCTCTCACTGTCTGTGCGGAGCTGAGGCTTCACAGTAGATGATGCACAGCGCCTCGCCCGTTCACTACACAAACTGCCGGTGTTTAGTTTTGGTACATGTGGTACACTGATTTTTTTTTTTTTTTTTCCTGAGTGTGCATGTGTCTCTCCGTTTCAAGAATCAAAGTTATGCCTTTTGGCTTAAAATTCACCGAAATATGGGTCAACATAAAAAGAAATAATGAAACCAAATATGTGAAGCATAATGTGTAGCATGCCTAAATAAGGCTCCTGGAATTGTGAACAATGATATTTAATGTTTTTTTTGTAGTAAAAACAAAAACCTCTATTGGTGGAAGAAATCCGTATGTTTGATAATTCATCTCAGTACTCCAATCCTCCTTTCTCCCTTTTCCTTTAATGGCTTCTAAAGCAAAAAAACTATGAAAACAGTAACTACAGTTTGCATTGTGCACAATGCCAGGGACCCTATTTAGACAAAACCTTAAGAGATAGCTATGTATGTTTTCGCTGTTCAAAATTAAATTTCATGATGAAAAGTGTTAAAAGAGCAGGTTAAATAACAATGTGATTCTACATGGTTTCATTCCAACCAAAGGCTTCAGCATATCAGACTAATTTATACTTTATGCTTTGAATTTGCTTTTTTAAATCAGCTTACCATGGCAAACGTTTTACTATTCTTGTTAGATGGTGCATACAGGTGGTGGCCGTTGTCAAAAATTTTACCAGTGGAAAGTTTCACTTGAACTTGACAAATTGGTCATATCAGCAGTAGACTTTGAGAAACTTCATGATACCATGAGTTTACGAGTAATAGATTTTACTTTAAACCAATATGGACAACTGTTAACTGCCAGTCTCTATCAAAACATCCATAATGGTGTAGCAACTAACTACATTTACAGCAATTAAACTTTTTTCTGGTGCTCAGTATCCAAATACTGCAGTTTATGTGTCATATTTAGCAGGGACACAACCCTGAAACACACACACTAGGGATGCATTTAATCTAAAATTTGTTTGCAGTAACTTGCAAAATTCTTTCAAACAGTGTGTTTCATTACTTCTCATGTTGCCCAATGTTATGCCAATGCACTGAAGATATATTTGTTATTATTTTTTATGTGTTTATGAATACATCTACAGTGAAAACCAAACTAAGCAGTCACATACTACTTTTGCATAAACACTGTGGTGATACAAACAGCCATTAACATGGCACTTTGCACCATAAGACAAAATTTAAATCTTTATTCTAACTGTTCTGCGACAAAGCTAGTACACAGAGCAGCAATAACCTGCCTTTATATATTAGAACAGCTAGTCCTAATGTTTTGAAACAAAACATTCAGTTAATTGTTTCAACACTGAATATTTTACTGAACTTTGGCATCACTGTAAGACCCACTTAACCACACCATTACTTTGTCTTAACAGTACAAAAACTAAAGGACAGACCAAAGGCATAAGAGCAATAAAGACTGTTGTCAATTTCTGTGCTTTCATGCCAGACAATTACTGTGCAGTCATGCGGTTTTACTTAGTCTAAGATGAAAGGCCGATTGAACACCATAAAAACCTAAACGCATTTGATTATGTAATTAGCTCAAACCATTTGGGAGCATGAGAAAGAACAGGAATATACATTTCACAGTTTGTCTCATCATATTACTTAAATTGCCTGCTCAAACCTAGAGACCTGTTAAAGTGCGCACTGTACGCAGTGCTTACAATATTTATGCCAATGAGATAAACCTTGAAAAGAACCCAACACACTTCGGCTTCCTCGAGGCAAAATTGATTTTGGACAGCAACAATTTAAGCATCCTGATACTCAAAAATTCTCCATTTTCCTTTGTTGCTCCAATTGTTTTCCCTGACAGTCTACTGTAGTTCTATAATATTTATTTTTTCCCAAAAGCTTTTTAAGTTCTACAACATAGATGTCAAATATGTGGATTTCTTGCACTAAAAAAGTTTTCCAGCCATGACACTTGCTTCTTTACAATTTCTTTGTTTTCTCCATCATAATCACCCATCACAAACTATGAAAATAACTTGATTTCACAAAATTTTGACTATTACAAAGGGAAATTTAAGATTAAAGATGCCCCACCTTTTCTCTCCTTTTACAGTCTGAAGATTAACTCGGTTGTTTTTTAACTGAAACAAAACTTCTTAATTCTTATTCAAAGTTCATCCTTGTGGTAAACACAAAAAGGCACATGGTTGTTTTCTGTGAGGCTGAGAGAAACTATGCGAAGCCAGCCTACTTAACTTTTAAAGCAAATAAATATAGGTCTGGTGACATTGTATTTAAGAAACCATTGCTACAATGTGCAAATTGTCTTTAGGCAGACGGCATTTCACCAAAGCATTTTAATTGATAATCAGAAGCTAAAGTTCACTCTTCCAGTCAAACTGGTCATCGTCTCTTCACCTTGAAGAGACCAGTTGCACTGCAAAAGTGCTGAAGAGGAAGTTACTGTCTTCCATTGCAAAGGGGTTAGAAGATAAAGAAAAAAACAAAAAAATATGGGTCTAGTGGTTTTATGTTTATGCATGTGTTTGTGTACATGCGCACACATTTTGTAAAACTTTACATAAGGATGATGGAGAAAATGCAGATTTACATGCAAATCAGCATGTCTTACCTTAAGTTTGATTGGCTTCCTCATGCATCCGCCAGCAGTATATCCATTTATCGAGGATTCCATTGCATGGTTATTGAACACATCTGGCTGCAGTATCTGAAACATCCCTCTAAACACTTTGACACGAGAAGGCCTGGCCAAAGCAGAATTTTGCCATAATAGTTTGTCTTTGCCACCCATTTGTTCCTGGAGAAGAAGACATATTTATTAATTGTACTTTGGTAGACAGCAGAGGGAAAGCATGGATGATCGAGGAACTACTGGACGATTCACTGAATCCAGATACCAATTTCTCAAAGTCTCTGTATATAAAGTTCTCTCATGATACCAATAACATCAATAGTCCCAAACTTTTAATCCCTTAAAGTCATGCACGGTGCTCTTTAATGAAACTCTACTGAGTTTCACAGTCGTGGCTTTCTGAATGTATGATTTACTGTGTAAGAAAATTTCCTTTTTCCCCATTCCTTTACCAATAGCTTGTGGCACTCGTTTTGTTAAAACACTCACCCTGAAAAACATAGTAAATCATTTTCTGTAGAAAAACCCAGTGAACATACGATGGGAACAAAATGAACAGCTTAACACCAATACTTCAGATTAAACATCTGTTAAGATGAAGTCACACTATTCACAGTTTAGAGCTGGGGTGGGTATGTCTGCCCTTTTGGCAGTTGCCTATAGGACCATCTGATCCAGCCCATGAGGCAATCAATAAATACCAAAAAAGCAAGTAAAAAAACTAGTAATACAATAGGGCCTCACACCGCCTAGGTGCTCTGGCCCTAACAAGAAGAGTAGCACATCCTTTTAGGTGATCCCTTATGGCCATATGTCTGTTTGAGCCGCTGTGAAGATGAATGTAACATTGATGTACTGGTCACATGACATGATCGATGACATCATCCTGGCAACTGTCAAGTAAAGAAAGTAGATGCAGAATGTTGCATTTTCAAAAGAAATGGACAAACAATTATCTTTCTATTGACACACCACATTGCCCTACAGCTCAAAACATGCTGAACAAAAGGAATTGCAAGGACAAATGCACTTGGCGGCGTTTGGGTGCCCAACATGCAGCCTTTACATGAAGACAGGGACAATGTCATGTTAATGAGTTTTGTAATGAGTGAGCTAACAGCTATGAAAATGTGAAGGAGTGACTTGCTGCTTATGCTGAACTGGGAAGGGAAAAAATATCTCAAGGTATCAGTTTGCCACCAAGAAGCATAACAGGGCAGATTGTTTACAAAGCATAAGATCTTTTTTTTTTACTTTAAAAAAAGAAGAAGACTGCAGGTCATTTCCATTTTTTTCTTTGGTCTGTAATAAAATAACAGACATTACAGATACTGCCCAACTTGCCATTCGAGGTATGAGACTGCTTCTTAGTTTAATATGAGGGAAGAATTGCTTTTTTTGCAAGCCATGCATACCAATACCAAAAGTAAGGACTTGTTTGACCAAGTTGTTCTGGCTATGAACACAATGAATTACCATTTTTAAATGCAGTGGTCTTGCCACAGATGGATGGCTAAAAAGGTAACGAGTCATTTCTTAATCTGTATCATACATCAAGACAGTGTGTGTGCGCATTCTTTAATACAAGGAGCTTGAGCCAGAGAGGGCAGATCTGGTTTAGCATTATAAGGGGCAATGGCTGAATCACACAATATACTCACACAGTTCCACAAACTGATAGAAAAGCCAAAACATCCATGGAGATAAATGAAAAACCTTTCATGGAGCTCAGTGGCAGAAAGTTATGTGTGATTTGGCCTTCGTAGAGCACATGACCAAGAGCAGTGAGGCTTAATATGATACAGCTAAATACAGAGCCAAAATCATTGTCATCCATATAAGAATTGTTGCCTCACGTAAATCCCTTATCCTGGCTTTAGTTTCATAAGAGGACACAGACACTACTTTTAGGGCATTTGGGCTTTTGCAATCATACAGATGGACTGTTATTGATAAGGTCCCTGATCATGTCAAACCAAGTATTTTTTTACTATTGTACATACATTTCTCATTTTATAAATAACTTTCTCAGTAGAACAAAAGCTGTAAATACACACTTTTGAACCACATTAGCGAGCTCATATTAAAATCAAGGCTCAAACACATCATCTGTAAAAACTAGTTTTACAAACGCTTGGACAGTAAACTATAATAAAGAAGTGTTTCAGTATCACAAAAGCAAGAAGTTGTGTGACCAGAAGGTTAGTGAACTGAATCTATTGAATGGCACAAACTGGCTGGATGTTGAAGGTAAATGAAAAATATTCTTACCTTCCTTATTACTTACAAATAAGCAGCCCTTAAGCAATTGGCCGAATGGAGCTGCTCAGCAGGCAGAGGAACAATAGAAGATGTTTCTCTTTTTAGCTCTGAGGTTTAACTGTGTAAACTAGATCCAGGTACTTATGAAATCAGCTTAAAAAAGTACAATTTTGAGTCTACTGCTAGAGAAGTGTTGTAGAGAACCTTTACAACTTAGTATAATTTCTGATAACAGAAAAATAATAATTCTGTAGTTTGTACTTGTAAAAGAGTTGTTACAGTTTGGACTCATAAAGAAGGAATAATTCAAATGAGTAAATGATGTTTTGTAAGGACTTATACTGATGTTTTAAAATACTAGCTAATTCTTGACCATCTTGCTGTTGTTAAGTGTAACCAGTGAATAACTTCATGTTTCCCAGTTCAGTCTTTTCAGTTGTCTTTTGTTCCACCTGTCAGTGTGGATTTAGACTCCCTAGTAGGCCCTGGCTGAAATAGGCTTATCTCTGTTGAGGACTCTCTGATGAACAAAAGCCCATTAAGGCGTTTAAATGAATGCTCCTATTCTGATGAACACAATAGAGATTTCTATTTTTCGAATTGGCTGTCATCAAAGAATTCACTAAAAGTTAAAATGAACAAAAGACACAGCAAGACATAAAGACAAGACATCTTTCAAAGCCCTAAAAACTGAATACGGAAAACATACATAGAACTTATAGGCTAATGAGACACACTTAACCAAAAATACGATTCCAATCAAGATCTTTTAGACAAGAGAGGTATTAATAGAAGTTGTCAGACGTATTAAAGGTATTCAGTGTTTGTTTTTAAGTTCTGAAATTCATCCAGAGAGTAATATCAAAAGACTGTCAGAAAATGTATTCTGGAGTCCTGCTGATGTCCTTTGTCCTGGATGAATATATCATGACTAACAAGGCTTGGAGTGGATTAGGCACAGAGGATTGAGCAATTTGCAGACTTGAGTTTATTTTGCTGGATATTCTGGCTCACAGAACACCATATTCCCACAAGAAAGGAAAAATCTTATTAAAAGGCCCATATTTCATGTGATGGTATAATACCAAAGACATACATCCATACCCATGTACCAAATGGCGAAAGTACATTGTCAGACATCTGCTGGCTTGAAAAAAATTCAAATTAATTTAAAGCGTTAAGTCTGTTGGGGTCTTCAGAAGTCTGGTCATGGGATGCACATTCACTGGTCAAATCAAATGATGTGCTTTGGTTTTGATGAGAGGGAAGACACAATAAAACCAGTATGTTACTGACGTGAAAAACGATAACAGACATAATGGAACGATAAACAATGCAATAGAAAGTTAATGGCAACCGTAGTTTTCATCTTCAAGAGATTCAAAAGCAGACATCATACCTGCTGGTTTACCTTTCTGTGTGATTCTTGGTTTTGTTGTGTTGAATCGCAGTCTACTCCCACCGCTTTTCTATGGATCGAGTATAGTCCTTCGTAGTCTGCAGTGAAGACTGCCGCCATCTTTAATCACAACAGAGTCCATCTGTCGATGGTTCTTCCCTTTCTACCCTCTCTTTCTCTGTTCCAGTCTCTCTGTTCCAGCCCTCTCTGTTTGTTGTGGGGGGTTCTTATTTTCCATCCAACATCAAACCACCATATCGACAGGCTCATGGGCCGCCCAGTAGGGGGGCAGCTTGAACATGCTGCATTGGCTGTTGTCCTTTTCCAAGCCGCAGATTAACTGACCACATTTATTTTTCTCAGAATGATACAGGTAGGCTGCAAAAAAAAATATTATAGCTCTCGGGCCTTTGATTTTAACAAGCCTGGCCTCAGAGTCTTCCATGATTGTTCCTGAAAGCATCTTTTCCTCTGATGATCTGATTGATGGGATATGAAGCTCTCTTTGATTGAGGCCACATCTGTATATCTACATACAAATCTGTAAATAGTTTATGATCATTATAACCAAAAAACATTTTGATATTTTTTTCTTATTTACAGCAGTTCTATAATATAGGTAACGTAAAAAAAAAACGTTCTTTTAAACAAAGCGCAGCTGGAAATCTTTGATCTCACAAATTAAAACTAAATTTGACTTGAGAAACCTTGCTCTACATTAATAAGTATAAGCAGACTGTCTGTCTGCTTTCATTAAACTAATGCATTTTATTTGAAGTGACACTTCCTTTTTGTTACTCCTAGTCCTTTTCTGCATTCAAAGCTTTAATGCAAAGGCGTACCTTGTTTACTGTCACTGTTTTGTGCTGTCAAACTCTTTCAGTGAACAATAAGAGGAGTTGAATTTCAAAATGGTAGATGCTCTCACCTTCCTCTCCCGCTGTGTGGCTCGTCGGATCTTGTTTCTGTAGTCCGCCATGACTGGGCGCAGTCCCCTGCCTGCCACTCTTCAATACTTTCTTGTGTTCATAAACCTGTTTCTGATTCTTACTAGTGTGTTGCTGAAAGATGAACATCTTTACTTTATATTGCAGCTTCAGCCGTGCGACCCTATTGGAGGAAATAAGGACCAGATGATTGTCTGCACAATCGTATTGTAGCTATGGTAACAGACCCAACAGGCATGAGGGATGTGCACTTAATTGCTCTATACACATTAAGTAACAGAAAAAAGAGGAAAATACATAAAGCAGGTATTTGATGAATCAGATTGCTTTCATAGACATTACACAATTTAGCCTGAAAGGCTTTTTAAGAAAAACTACATCAAAAAGTGACATTTTACTAAAATTTACATCTATCTGCTTTATGAAGTTGTGAAAATAGCACAGTGATTGAGGGGGTAAATGCAAAGAAAGAAGTAGAAAAATGGATGAAAAGACATTTTGAAGAAGGGGGAGAGATGATATTGCCTTTGTTATGTAGCTTTATCCACTGCTTACCTTTCAACTGGATTTCACACTTGCATGTCGGGTTGTAGCCAGGGTCAGTCCCAGCATACCCCTCTCACAATAACCAATTCTCTCCTCACACTGCATCAGCAGAAACCCTTGGTGTTGGCTGCCACTTGAATTTATCTGGATTGTGATGCATTTAATGCATTTTATATTCAGATTTTCAATTGACAGTGATCTGTGCAAACACAGAGTTAATATAAAAAATATACTTTCACGAAAAAGAACAAATTGCAAAAAGCCTAAACATCACGAGATAAGTAGACACTGATATGCAGTAAGGGGTAACATTTTTAAAACTTGTACTTTTCCATACTCTTGAATGAGCAGAAAAAAAGATATGTTTTATTATTTTATACGCTAGCAGGAAGGTTCAGAGGGGACCCTTTAAAAATTTTAACAAAATACCAATGTTCAAATTTTTCTAGCGAGTAAGTAAACTTGCTTACATTCTTATCTAAAGCTGTGCAATTTCCTTTTGGAACAACAGAGTCTCTTAATTCTCTCAAGCAACTTCAACACAAGTTTTCAATTTTAGTGAGTCACCTGATAGAGTCCTGACTGGAAACTGAGTTTTCAGTTCACAGCCTAATTAATAAATTAAAATAAAATAAAACACATACTAAATTAAAAAAATGTCGGGCAAGGTAGCATTACCGTTGGCTTCTTCACGCCCTATACAAAACCACTGGGAACAGTTAGGGTTAGTTAATGCTGCAGTGTAGCATGTGATAAAATAGGGTAACAACCATAGAGCCATAAATTACACTATTTATAATTTTAAAGACACATGTTTTAAATAACTAGACAAAGCTAGTTTACTCATATTCACAGAGAGTTAGCTAAAACATGCTAGCTAGGTGGTAAAATTGATAATGTTAACACTTTCATGTCCGAATAAAGCTATGTTAGCTTAAATGGCATAATATTAGAAGAACAATTTGCATGACTTTGTCCAAAGGTAACCAAATTCGTTTGACAGCACATGTACAACTCACTTACATGTTGTAATTCTTTTACTGAATCCAGACAAGAAACAAAAGAGAAAAACCAAAGTCTCAAGGTTTCACAAGGCGGTCTCACTGCAAAATTAACAGCCGCACTCAGTTGCCTGGCAACCAGCGGAAACTCCCGGAAGTAGCTGCCAATGACAATTAATTTTCTTTTGACAATTTTAAATTAAACTAGACAATTCTGTGGACGTATCAGGAAAACGAAATATGCTTTATGTCTTTCAGAAAAAAAAATAATTGGACGACATCTGTTGAAGTACGGACATATTGGTGCGCCGGTATGGGTGCGGTTGATGATGTCATAACCTACGAGGCAGATGTTGCCTTCTCATTATTAGCATGTCTGCTCTAGGTTTGACAAAGTTGCGTTACCGTTGTGTGCTATTGTTGTTGGAAAATTTAAATTAAATATTTGACTCGATCTTCCCTTTTCAGCACACTAATTAATGTCAAGACAGTTACCAGGAATCACTATTTTTAAATGAAATAAACACTAAATAAACACAACAACTGAGCTGATTATGTTAACACACTTACAGTAAAATATGGCAGTCAGAGGAAAGAGTGCATCGTTTTCCTGCTCACTAATCAGAATTCGAACACAGAAAAGCTACTTTAGTCTCACTTTTGTTTACATAACAAAAGAGTTCTGTGCAGGAAAAAAACTGTGTATGTTAAACTAAATAAATAAATATTTTCACAGATTCAGGGCACAGGAGTATTCTTGCACAAACACAGCAAAAATGTATGATTCTTCAAAGCAATACACCGATAAATAATTAAATAGATTGCTGCAGTAATACTTCATATTCTCTCAGGGAGCAAGCTGCTTGGTGTTCCCCACAAGAACAAAAATGCCCCAGATCCATGTGATCTCTGGAACATGTTGTATCTCTTGGGTTATGATGTTGCAGGGGTTTATGATAAAAAGAAGCACCGCTAAAAAGAATAAATTCCATGTGACAATATAAAATTAACTATAAGAACCTCCAGCAATTTAAAATCCCTCAGAACCGCTCAGAAATGCTTACACTGTTTTGTCATTGATAATATAAACTTGGTTTTAAGATAGTTATATTTTTTTGATAAAGCTTCCTCTTAAGGACATGAAGAGCATAAATGCTAAACAGCAGAGAAATTAACAAATGTTCATTCCCTTGACAGACTACAGTTCAACAATCCACACTTCCTGCAAAAACCTTGCAGTGAGGAAGGACTAGGAGATCTTAAAATTCTATGACTTATGGGTGAAATGAATATAAATGCTTTCTAAAATTAATATTTCTGTAAAAGCTTTGAACAGATGGGACACTGAAGCAAAGCTTGACTTTCAGAGAAGCTGTGTCACATTTCAAGGTGCTCTGAATTAAATCTACCTATGTGGTTTCTTCAAGAGAAGCCCCTCTTTTGGTCTGTTTTCTGATGACTTGCTATAAGCAGGTCAAGGTGAATACTCCACATCTGTGATTTTCACTGCTAACTCATTCCCAATGGAAATGAGTCTTATTCATTTTTCAAACAGCCTCTAGGATATCTGATCCAAAAAAGGGGGGGGAGGCCCTCAGGCGAATATTCATCTTTGATGTTTTGAAAAGAAAGACTGAGAAAAGCTGCAGTCGGGCTTCATGCATATTGCATTGCTGAGAAAAGAATTACAAGCAGCTACTGGTTCTCATAGTTATTAGCTATGCAAGTTCAATCTCAGACTGTTCAATACTGATTCAGAGCAAAATATCTTAAAGGTACTGCACAGGTTGCCATTAAATTTGGTATGGATTATAATTAAGTTATTACAGTGACCTCCCAAAATTTCTCCTTGACCGAACTTTGACAGGGCAATATGATGTGTCTGCAATGATACAATAATGAAGCATCTCCCAAAATATATTATATATCTTCAATAGCTAGTCCTGAAGCTTAAGGTGAAATATTCTTCAATATCAACCTTGTAGATGAGGGATTGAAATCTAACTCCTGGATTGATGTGAGTCCCTACTTCCATGAAGATGAGCCTGTTTTATCATGCTATCTACTGACAAAAATCTCAGGTATGCACAGCTTTTTCAGAGGCATACAATCTGCTGGGAATAACTCCGTTGGGGCCTTTAGTTTGCATGACCTGGTGTTGTTTCTTAATCTTAATTCATAATTCTTTCTTAAATTATAATTCTTAGAGAAATACCGTAAGCTCTCACCTCCTTGGTGCTTCTTTGTTGCTAACACTGGAAGAAAGAGAAGATAGACTTCTGTTTATTGAAACCTGCAAAAAGCTGTTCACACATGGTAGGCCTTGATAACAGCATCCTCTTGTGGCCGAGTTGCAACATTGCATTTTTACTTGCAGCCTGTCTCGGTAGCTCACTCTAATTGCGTGTATAAAGAAGCCGAAGTGCATCGGAAACAATAGTTCTGCCCCTCGATCAGGTTCAAACTAATAGCGATAAGGAAAGCTCTTCAGCGCAGGCGCGGTGGCCAAGTGGTAAGGCGTCGGTCTCGTAAACCGAAGATCGCGGGTTCGAACCCCGTCCGTGCCTTTTAAGATAGCATTTCCTAACTGCACAGATTTCTATACCAATCACATCTGTTAAATGAATAACTTTGCACTGCTGAAGCATTGTTTCTTCAACATTGACTGAATACTGTAATGTTCACAGCTTTCCCCCGTGCTGATAACTACTTCTACATTCTGAAATGGTTCATCAAACTCTGTCTAGGTTTATTTGTATAGATCAAAAGGTTTTGTGCCTAATGAGGCTTTGCCGCTATTTGTTGATTAATATTTATGTTTCCACTCAATTGTTTGAGGTCTGTAGTCTCACAAACATTTATGAGAATATTAAATACAGAAACAGTGTAGCAAAAACAAAGAAAGTCAGCTATGAAACAACAGCCCTCTAGAGGCACTATGGGCCCCACCCAGTCAAAAGGAACCTACATCATGATCGCGGAAAAGCCCCACTGGAGTCACTTAACACAAAATGAGATGAAAGTCTTAACTTTGTTTAAAAAGGAGAATTATTTCATTTAATAGTGAAAAGCATGTTTTAGTCATTTTGGATCCCACACAGTAGTACTTGAAAAATTTTACATGTCAACCTTAAATAAAAACAAAATATTTGAAGACTATACTATAATACTTATAATACTGCACTTATACTATACCATAGTAAATAGTATCGATTGGGTAGAAATAGATCTAAAACTGCTAGTGCACAAAGTGGTTGATTTAAGTGGGGTGTCACACAAACAGAGCAAAATGTTTTTTTCATTATTTCATTATTATTACCCTCCCAGTGTGTTGAATCGCTGTTGCTCCTGCAGAGATCTTCCAAAGCTACACCTGTGGGCAGTTTGTATTCTAATTTCTCAGAATTTCACACGTATGTTTTGGCATCACATTATGATAATTTACTGTAATCATGTGTACATGCATACCCAGCTGACACCCATCTAAAAGAACAGTATAGTTTCCTGGGTAACATTTCCTGATACAGTATAAATGATTTATATGTGGTTCATACTGCAGCGTAACATCACATTCCATCTGTTAAAGTGACCTTTTGCAAATAGATGCATGATAATGGCAAGGAAACAACTGGAAGCTGCTGCAGTCAGCAGCTTCCATAGCACATAACTGGGGGATAATGTGCAACCTTTACCTAAAATCATTGTGAGCTGAAATGCTGCATTTGGCACAAATATCAGTATCTTGGTAGAGGAAATGAGAACCTAGCAGCAAAATTACTGCTTTGAGAGTTAATCATCATGGCGTGCAAAAAACATAAACACATTTTTATACAGCTAGGAGTACATATGGGTCAAATATACAAATTGGCTTAAACTTTGGTAAAAGCAGGGCTCCCTTTTGGATTTCTATTGTAATAATCCAATTTTGTGGTAAAAACAGCAGTTTGCAGCTTTTTTAAGAAGAGTGTTCTCAGATGGTCAAAGATAATTTTTTCATTAAAAAAATTTTTTTTTATTTTTCTTTTCAGAGTCAGGCACTAAAAAATGGCTCGTATGCATGATGCTGTCAAGGCCATTGTGATTGACATCTCTTAGTAAGCTCACACTGCCATGCCAGCAGCTTGTTTCCATGGTAACCTGTATGGGCTATTTGTAAATGGTGTCAAAAATGACAAAAACACTGACTCCTCAATCCAAGAAAGTAATATGAGAATATTTTGTTTTTCATTGTTTTCTTTCTCCCTGTGAGGATTTCCTGCCACCGAGCTTCTGGCAGAAGACTTGACAGATGGTGAGATAAAAAATAAGGTAAAATGTTTTGTAATTCATTAACATTAGTGGCTATTACTATTTAGTTAAATTTGGTCAAGCACATCTGGAGAAACTTTAATCTCCTCCTGAGACCTGAGCTTTTTTTTATTTCTCCTCGCTATTTGGGATAAGTAGTACATCAAGTTTTGTAACCTAATAGGTATAATAAGTTATATACCTATTAGTTTATAGTTTCATTATTAAAGTATTATAGGTGT
>JAQNCA010000010.1:6580824-6599642 GCA_029783725.1 Acanthurus tractus
TTGCACAGGAAGTAGTTTTTGCAAAAAGTGATGTCTGCATATGGGGACAATGGGTAAAAGTTTAAAGAAAATAAAGTGACATAGTTCAGAAAGGCAAAAATGTAATGTCCTCATATGAGTGTGCAGGGTCTCAGGAGGTTAAATTAGAGAAGAAATCATCTCAAAAGAATGTTTACAATTAAAGTATACCCACATAAGCATGTGACACAGTCTCATAGCAGTGAAAAAGAGTGTGTCACAGGATCCTTCTAAATAGTTGTGCCTTTCACAGCTGCTATTTAAATTCCAAATATAGTAACAGAATAAGTGCCTCATTCCTTGTGTTTTAATGATCCAAGTGTAGCTGCTTTTTTTTGGTGAGTTCCAGGTGGAGGCTGTGTGGTGCAGGCATGGAGAGAAACATAAGGCATGCAGCCTCACTGAGTCGCTCTTACACCTCAAAGCTGGTTGAAAACAGCAGAGTAAGGGCTGCGTTTTCCAAGGAGGAGAGAGGACAATGCAGGAAATGTGCTGTCCTTAGCAAAAAACAAAAAAACATGTGCTGTACCTGGAAAATTAGAGCTCAATTGCACTTTTCAATTACTAAAAGGAAAAGTTTAAAATTCTTCACTCTAGTACTTTAAAAAACAAAAAACAAACCATTAAAACACTGACATTATGAATCCCAAACAGTTTTTGGCTTTTTTTTTGCTTAAGTCACAGTTTTTGTTCACTGTTGGCTCATTTTTCACTGCAATGCGAAGTCCTTCACCTGTATGGATGTGAGATGTCCATGTTTGATGCTCAGTTAACTGAACAATTATCCAATGTCACCATGGCAGCAAGGTTATTAATCATGAAAAAAAGAAAAAAGATATTGAATTTCTCTGATTTTTGTAATTTACAATTTTTTTTCAAAGGAAAAACAAGGAAATAGTACAAACAACATATTTTCAGGTGCCCACAAGTCTGAGGAACATGGTATCAAATGTGGTGGCTCAGAGTCATTTCACTAGGCAGAGGCATCATGCCAATCTACAACACAGTTCTTATTATCAGACACAATACCACACAGTTTCTGTTTCACACACCTCAGTCCTTCCTCTGTGGCCTTAGTGTGACCCTCTGCAGAAGAATTTATGGGCACACTGTTGGACACAGCATACTGAATTTAGTGACATCTTTACCAATGCTTTACTACACAGTTTGAACTTAACATGGTTTTCCTTTAGACCGTCTTTAAAAGTACAGGTACAAAACAGATAAATGTTAAGGAAATGGCCGGCGGCATGGCTTCATTTATTTATTTGACAAATATCAATTACAAAGTGGTCATTTGATCTATCTAAGCATGCAAGTGCACAACAAACTAGTCAAACAGCGCCCCCAGCAGTTCAGTCCGGATAAAAACTACAGAAAATTCTGCTCTCCTCTTCATGAATGGCCACTGATTTATATTTGGAAGTGAATTGAATGATGGCGCAAACCAGGAGCGAATCGAAGAGTCTGTTGAGTATAAACTACAGATGATGGGCGTGTGTCAGGGTAGAGTTAACCTGCACAAACTTAGATGAAGGTTGTCTTGTTGCACTGAGAATTTCAAATATATGGGCCATTTAAAAAAACAAAACATGATGGCATTATGAGGGAATCCCATCTTGTCCATGAATTTGGACCACTTCTATTACATATGTGGTTTCCCTTAATACTGTTTTCATTTTATTTTCTCGCTAAGTGTCGAAGACCTTTTGTGGCTGCTTTAATTCCTTTATATTTTCTACTTCCAATTTCTTTCTTTAATACTAGTGAGTTATATATTCAAGCAAGTGAGCAGCTGAGTTATGTGCAAATTTTAGGCAGCTTACTTATTCCCTTTATTCCCTACACTTTGTCGTTGATAATATTGCTGCATTTTGATATTTAGTAGTATCATACATATAAAGCTCCAACTGGTATTGTATCTTTTCCCTCTTAAGATTCCATATAATATTTACACATTTACAAAATGTCTTTTTTGTTTAATACCTTTAACAACGCATACATTGAAATTATGAAGACTAAGCATGAATACCAGCATTTCTGCCATTGTGAATGAACTGCATGAACCCCTTTGTGAATTCTGTGTATTAATCTCCTTTAATTTCATCTCTGCCACCTGCAAATAAAAGAGTCTTCAAAGAGAAAATCACACAGAGGAGACTAGGATAGGAGGAGGAGGACAAAGGAGTGTGTAACATGCAGTACATTGGCAGCAGGTCCAGGTCTGCTGTTGGCTGCACACAACATTGATTTCCTTGTTTGTGTGGGTGGAGGTTTTCCGAACTCCAGAGATTTTCACACAATAAATACAACAGATAGCAGCTCATTAAAACCATGTATTCAACATGTAAGACATTATTTTTGAAGCTTAAATACAGTCAGACTCAGTCTATTGGTAGATAGTTGAACAGATAATTTACAAAACAAATAAAAAAGAAAATCTTGTGCATTGTGACCAACCATGCGCATTATGCCTGAACAAAACAGCCCAAACGGGAATACAGATCTTAAGATGTCACACTTTGTTATGCATATTGTTGTCATTGTTTATGTTTTGATTCATTTCGACTCAGATTTTATTGTGTGCCATCTGGCTCTCAGCTGGGGAGCCAAACAGTTGATTAAAGGATGCAATTAGCGTGGAACAGGTTCTGTCAGTTCACTCGGCAGTGATTAAAGAAGGCGTTCATTCATTGTGACTAACATGGTGTCATATATATCTAGGATAGATGACCGACATTTTTTCAATTACGGGATTTCCTCAAGAATGTCAGACCGCTTCAGAAGTGTTACTATGAGGTCAGCTGAGTCATTTTTAGCAGTTTTTGAGCGGAACATTTTACACAGGAACATCTCTTCTGAGTTTTGAGACGAGTCAAAATTGTGAACTTTCACAACTATTAGTCAGCAAAGACATACATATGTACCAGATCCAAGACAGACTGACAAAAACACAGACTGTCTGATGCTAGCAACTGGCAAAAGTAAATGAAACAAAAGAGAGAGATCATCAAGAGCTGAAATCCTTGAAAGGCCTCATCCAGGCAGCAGGAACAGAGGAGAGGAGCTTGCTGCCAGAAAACACTCTGAGGAAAAAGCTTGTCAGCCTTCAGAGGCAGCAGGAAAAACAGACAGGACCGGGTTTCAGGAGAGTCTCCTGAGTTTATGAGAGACAACTGACTGGGCACGAATTCAAAAGACACCTTCTATGATGCAAAATCCCCCCCTCCCCAGAATTCTGAGACAGCAGCGTAACAAAATTGTGATTGGCCCTCTTGCAGATGTTTTTTTTTCTGCAGCCCTCCCTCTCGCCCCAAATACAACATGTGCATACACATGACTCAGAAAATATGCAAAACTACAGGTGAACTACACAAGATGTGAGTGGTTTATTGGACTAATATATTCATGTTTGAGTAGTTTTTAATGTTGGTGTTGAACAGTTGCAATGAAGACTAGGCAACATGGTTCAGACAGCATATAACAGCTGAGCAGCAATAATCACAATCCTCTGAGGGAACCTGAGAGCTTCCAGGCTCTTATGCACTTCACCATGTGCACTGACTTCACCACAGTCAGGTGCCTCTTGTCCCAAGAATCGACTTTGAAGCACAGATGAGATCACACCATCACAAAAGTAGCCTTTAAACTTTGGAACGAGTTGCCTGTTCAGAAATCTCCTCCTTTAAAAAGTCTTTTTTTTTGTAGCTCTTAACTAAATATAAAGGCTGCTTCACTTTTTCTTAAGGTCTTGTCACTTTGAATGTAATACTTTGTCTTTTAAACTGGTCTCTATGTGTTTTTTGTGTTATTTTTCATAGTTACTCTTTTTGATTGAGCATCACTTTGGTCAACTGTTGCCTTTACATATGGTTTGTTAAAAAAATATGGAACTGACTGAATCATTTATCAAATTTCTCCCCATAATTATTGCAAAATAACTTTGAAGGAGACATCAAGCTTCTGCTCATCTCTCAGCATCTCTGATGAAACAAACTGTCCGCTGCTACGTAACTTTTGGGAAAAGAAAACAAAGAAGATTAAAATATGTCTGCTTGAAAACGCACAGCCTGGGATATACCATGAGTAATGATAAACAGATGAGGATTACAATGTTTTTTGGTTTCTAATCACATGAATTCAAACAGCAGCTGTTTGAACTTGTTCTATACTTAAAAAATATGAATATCATTTTCAGTCTTAGCACCACAGAAATATGGCCTGAATATTTTGGATTTTTTGCCTTTATTTATATAACATGGGATGTTTTTAAACACGTTAAATTAAATGCCATATAATTTTAAGCAAGCAGCACCAGGCAACAAAATCCTAACTAAAGTGGTATTTGTTTTTCTTTTCTTTTGCACAGATTACAGAAAAAAACAACAAACACAAATAAGACAGTGAGCATATGAGGCAGCTCACGTATGAAGAGTTATGACTTCCATTATTCCAGAGTGCAGTACCAGTGTTATTCTCACCTGTCCACCAGATGGCCCCAGACTTTTCCTTTCCCCTGCAGATCATGCCATTTGTTCTGCAGTCATCTTATTTCCCTCACCTGAGCCTCCATCTTTCCACCTGCATTCCCTCGTCAGCCTTTCTCCATATAGCTCATATCATCTGTTTGTCTGTCACTTTGTCCCAGCTGCAATGTTTGTTTTTTGCATTGTGTTTTTGCCTTGAAGCTTCTTAAACGTGTAATTACTTCAAAACTTGCCAGTCTACCTGCACCTGCCTGTTAGCCTTCTGTAACCACAAATCACTGAAGTCATCCTGCTGCGTCCTCTGTCTGCGTTTGGTTCCTTTTTTTTTGTTTCCCTGCATAACAAACCATGACAAAGAGTTTCTGGGCCATGACCCAGATATTTATTTCCAGGACTTTGGACACTGCAGCGCAGCAGCATCTCCCATTTCAGTCCACATTTGTGAGCAGTGCACTCAGTCAGCAAAGACACTGTGCTTTCTGTGTGAACTCAGGCAATTCTGAGGAGCATTAAAGCTCACTTTAGCTGTAACATCCGGGAGGGCTGCGATGACTGTGATTACAGCCCCGATGGTGGTGTTCTTTACTGGGTGCCAGAGGGGAAATGATGGCTTTGACTTGACAGTGGGTCTTTTCACCAATTTGATCTGGAGGAAGTTTCCAAACCAAAACCAAACCCAAATACGGAGGACCAAAATAGAGTTATTTGCTGCATGTCAAACATTCAAACCCACAGTCAAAAGGGCTCCTCTTTTATAGGAAAATCATCGCGTTAAATCTGCCATTCACAAATCTAAACAGTAGAGTTGTAAGCTGAATTTTATATAGCTATTATATCAAATTCTCATTTTTTAATGTGTGTTTATATGAATGCCCTGTTCCAGCAGTGTGAATGTACTTTAAGTTTAGCACTTATGGCACCATCTACAGGTGAGTATCTAGACTTCTCATTCTACAAATCAGTGGATGTCCTGCAGGTTTCATCACTGTTTCTTCTATAAAGACATTGCATGATGCAAAGGTTGTAGATTTAAAATGTCCCTCTTGTTTTTAGCTCTGTGCTAAAAATGGCAAACTGTAAGAGCCATTGTGGTTACATGCATGGTCATGATATGAAGTAAATATATGACCTTAAAAAGTAAGTTGACTAAATGAGATCATTTAATAGTTATTTTGTGACTTCATTAAAAAAGTTGCTTTAGCTCAACAATCTGTAATCATGATGTCATAATACAAAAAAAAAAAACTCAAGAACAAACACAAGAGAATTTTCAAACATTTTTTTATTCCAACATTTGAGTTTTGAAATAAGTCTTATTCAGTTGTCTGATTGGTGAGCTGAACATTGACTCCCTGTTTAATAAACAGCTGCAGCGGATAGCTGCTCACATTATAAATGACAATTCATTCATTCATTCGTTTGTTTAAACAAAGCCAAGCATGGGTTGCACACAATTTTTTTAATACTTTTTATACTTATTTAGATTTAATTATTTAATTATTTATCTGCCTTCTAAGCTGTATTTGATTTTAAGCTCTGCTTTCATGGCTTCTCTTGAGTCCTGCTACTTGAGTCCTGTTCTCTTACAAGCTTGCGAGTATCTGCTGGTTGTCCTGTCTGTTTTGCGTCCTCCGTCAGTGCTTCTTGTGTTTCTTTGTTTAATGTTTTAAAATTAACATGGATGCTCTCTTGGTTATGCTGCAAAACAAATCTACCTACAAGCACAAATAAAGTCACCTACCTACCTACCAACCTACTGAAACTGCACATATAATGTAGCTGAGGTATTTCATACATGGATTTTGAGGGAGAAAAAAAAAACTTGACATCATAGCAGACTTTAAAATAGAAACACAGGAAACCCTCAGTTTGTACATTAGCTCACTAAATTTCCAAACAGGCTCTTTTTAAACTCTAATGAATGAAGTGCAGTCACAGACTTTCCCAAAGCGCTGGGAGTCCACTTCTAAGACAGGCAGTGCCCTGTACAGTATTCAACAAATAAAAGTACTGTTGTCACGGCAGGCTATCTGATCTTTCCCTCGCTGATTAACATTCGACCTTCTGGCAGAGTTTTGGCAGAGGAATGCTCAAGGTACCTTTTCTTTGTGTGAACCTCCTGCATCTGTAATCATCAGGACTTTCAAGGCAGCTGAAGAAAAACCATGTGCGTATTCCTTTAGACTGTTTAACACAAAGTACTGTTATAAAGGTTTCTACTGTGAGAACTTCATTCGGCTTAAAGCCTTACAACGATGTGAATTTAAAGCAGTATATGAAAAAAGATAATATGTGAGTAAAATATTTAGAGTAACTTTTTAGCAACAATATCATGACCGTGACTTCTTTAGCAAGTTTAATTTACAAAAGGCACGCAGGACATGCACATTTATTTATTGGGTCAGTAAATATTGCATGTTGGATGTTTGTAGCCACAAAGGAAATCTGGATAGAAGGCGTATTTCTGGTTGTAAGGCATTTTTCTCAAACATTTGGCACACTCTCTGTCACACTTGCACAGCTCCTTTTCGCATTTGTCCTTCAAATCATCTGCACAGAAGAAATAAGGAATTAATGAAATAATAATGACAAGACGAAAAAATCGTATTTAATAAATATGCCTGATTTCTTTGGGGCCTTTCTCATCGACATTGTTGAATTTGCTGTGATCATTTTTTCTACCTTATGCTTGGAAAGTTCTGGCTGTCAGCCGTACAGCCAGCTTTATTCACTACGTTTTGGCTAAATTGGGTGCAATCACTCAGAAAATGAGAGAAAAGTAGGTACTGAACAGAAACACACAGTTTTTATGAAAATTATGAGTTAATGTCACAGTGTCCTATTTAAAAAATGTCATAAACAACCTGTTTTTTTGCACATAATTATACTATAACCTCATTTAGGCTGTTGCAGTTTATATACTGAAATGACTTTGGTTGATGAGGACTTGAAAACCATTAAACATATGTTATAAATTTCCTGTTTTCCCCTCTAATCAGCTGTCTTAATCTCTGTCACGCTTTCAGGTTTACCCCTATGTTTGCTAAGAACAAAGAAACAGATGTCTTATTTTCTAAATGCAAACACAAATGTTTGCATAAGCATTAAAGAAGCTTTACCGCACTCAGCTGTGTTGTCCTCGCACGTCCAGTGATACTGGTCTGTTTTAGTTTTGCAACCAAGACGCTCTGCATCTCCATAACAGCAGTCATGTCGGTGGCAACACCTAAATACACAGAAAATAAGCATGATAAATGTTTTATTTTGAAGACTGAACTCTGGATTACACACGACAGGATGGAGAAAGCATGTGATTTAAACCATGTGGTTTAAATCACACCGCGGCTATTTTAAAGGCAGGGCAGGATCACCGCATGGGTTCTCACAACAGATAGTTAGCAGTTAACTGGTTTCAGGGGGTTCGATGTCATGTGGTGAAGAAGGAAAAGAAGGAGACGGCAATTAGGATTTGGGTGTGGAATTTTGGACCTATTTTGAATTACCCATCAGACCATGTGAGTCTGAATTTGAACAACATCGCCTCCTTCCGTCCCATCGCCCAGCATTTGTGGTTCAGGCAACGCACTAAAGAATAGAAACAGTGTGTACTTGAGCAGGATGACTTGGGAGAACCCAAAAGAGCCTCCTGGAGAAGGAAATGAAGTGTACACACTGTCCTTGGAGTGGAGGGCTAAATATCACCATTGGATGTTGAATTATATCTTATACATCACATAATGTATAGGCAGACCATATATAGAGAGTAAACTGAATGTTTACATTTCTACACATATCATCAGGTGTCCAGACGTGACACCCATGGAGTCTGTCTTCACTCTGACAGCTTTGAGAAGAGTGTTATTAAAGCTGGAGCCTCACCAGTCTGCCTTGTCTCTGGGCCAGCCTTGACCTCCCAGTCCACAGTAGCATCCGTACATCACATAAGCCAAAGCAGATCTCCCAGTGCTGCATTTGATGGCTCCTGCCAACTCCAGCAGCCCTCTCTTTGTCCTCTGGGACCGGCGTGTCGCCACAGAGGCCATGGCCACTGCAAAGACAAAAAAAAAAGAACAACAAAGAGGAAGAGCTGACTTTGATTTTTCTTTAAAAAACAAGCGTATTTTTCTTTTTTGTAATGTTTACAACCATCAGCCTCATTCAGCAATTTTCTGTTTTGGTTTTGAAGTATTTATAGTAGAGTAAGAAACTCTGGCTCAAACACAAAAATAGAAATACTGTCATCTTTCTAAAAGTCATGAAGTCTTCAAAAAGTAGATTTGTTATATACAAGAAGGGTAAATCAGTTACTTTTAACTTGTCTTAAGCAGAGGCCTACAAAGAAGGTTCAAAGTGAAAAACACATTTCATACATAGCAAGCATCACCAGGTCGAACCGGATGACGCTTCATGATGAACACCCTACAGGTTGTTCAGGTTAAACTTGAGTTATGTCATGTGGAAAATGCACTGTTTATCTCCTTGTTAGCATATTATTAAGATAGATGAAAGAGAAACTTGTTCAGCCTTGTGTCCTGCCATCATTTACACCAAGAATGAAGGGCTGACAGTGTTGTGCGCAGGGCATTTACTCTCGAATGAGTCTTGTAGTCTCTAGTTTTATTGACTTGCATAAAATCATTAATAGTTTCTTTTCTGTTGTCCACTCTGACACACTCAGTTGCCAAATCGTTTAGGGCACCTGGCTAAAACAGATGCAGTCTAATACAATAGTCCTGTAATATAATCTGGCTTCATGAAGGTTGTTTTCGTTCAGTTTTTGTTGAAGCACCATCTAAGAAAGTGGACAATCAGTCTACATCCAGTCATGTGATAAAAATCAATCAAATCTGAAAGTGGAAATACCTCAAAGAGTTCTACAAGATGGTTATGAAACAAGAGCTGTATACCTCAACTTCCTCTTCCTTGAATTTAGCAATCACTCCCCACATTGGTATTCAGGTGAACCTATTAATCTGGCAACATAAAAAATCAATTCCAGAATCTAATAAATAAATATGGAGAGATCCATGTGCTTTTTAGTCTGTTTCCTTCAGAAAAAACACACACCTGCAATGAGCAATAGTGCAACTGTAAACAAGACTCAGCAGATTAACTTCAAAAATCACTCACAACTCAGACATCATAAACACCAGAAACTGCACTCTGTCTGAATGTCTCAACCAGTTTCAGACTTGAAATTGCGGACAAGTCGATAATCTGGTTGAGCCAAAACAGTTTTTTTTGCATTGTTCCTTCAATAACACTTTCACTGAATCTCTTCTGAACACAAGTATTTTCCTCCTTTAGGCTGTTACAACCACATCTACTGTGTCACAGCTGCTTAAACTTTCAGGTCTGATTCATTTCATTTCGAACTGGAGCTTCACTAAAAAGTAAATTATCATCTTACCTGATAACAGGAAAAGAATTCTGTAAAATGCAGCCATGGCATGCAACAGGCAGCAGAGCTCCACACCGGTGTCACTTACACTCTGTGAATGTAGCGTGAGTGGAGAGCTTTTTTTAGATGCTGTTTGAATAATCTCCAGAGCATCACCATTGGCCAAAGGCTAATCCAGTGTTAGTTAAACTGTGCACCCCCTAGAGGTAACAGCCTGAAGCTTTTTACTGCTTCCTCTTCAATGGATAAGTGTTGCTGTGTGCTGTGTGTTAATGCTGCATTAATGTGTTTTGGAGATTCACAAAAATATTAAAAATATACACAGGCAAACAGTCATTGTCAGTCATTGTGAACTTTTTTTTCATTTATGCATCAACGTCGCTGCATCTCATCTAAATGTTTTCTTTGACTCTGTCATGACTTAAAAATCACAGACAGAGAAATTTTGGGATGTTTCAATGTCACTGAGTCTTGCTGACTCTCTCTCTCTCTCTCTCTCTCTCTCTGAATCTCACTTACATAACAGTTAGGAAGACAAATCAAACACTATATATGTTGCAGTCAGAGTCAACACTCGGTGCGACACACTGTATGGTTCCACTTGCTCTCAGCAGATTATGGCAATTATACTGTAATGATAGAGTTTTTCCTGCAGGCTCATGCCTCTCATTTATCTCCCTCCCTTTGTGAATAAACATGTCAGGGGGGTGAATAAAACAGACCTTCTCTCTATAAAACAAACACATCGTGGCCATTATTTTTGTCAGTATGATTTACTAGGCTCAAGTGTTTAAGTCTGAGTTATTTATTTGACAAATTACACACCTGTTCTGGCAATGGCATGAATTTTGTCATATCTTTGCATTTCATCTTTTTTGTTATGACTTCTGAGTGGGTACTTCCTGCTCTATCACACTGAACTCTATTGCCATTCAAAATGTGGTAACGTCAAACCCTAAATCTTGAAAGACACAGACATGCTTTTGGTTTTGATAACATGGGACATATTCACAGCTTTTTTTTGCCATTCAGCTCCTCCGTGATGCTTCTGCACAGTGTGAGATAAGCGCCTCCTCCTGGCAGTTATTACATCTGCCAGGATAAATGCACTGCACGAGAGGAGACATATCCCTTGATCCCCGTATATCTGATTATTTTCAGCTCAACTGTTCCATTGTCGCAAAACATCCAGATCACATTTAGATCAAACCAAACAGAAAACAGCACACTGAACATTTTAATGTCAAAGTGAAGTCTGAATGTGCAGTGACCTGAACAAAGAGCAGAATCCCAGACAGTTCATGGTGTTAAATACTGTTTTTCTTGACAGTCGTCTCTCAGAGGGCTGAGGATGAGGTAATACATGAGTGAGGGATTGCACATAAACAAGCAATCCAAGAGTTTCAGATCAAATGAGAAGCACTGAAAAAAAGAGCAAGCTGATTCTCAGCCGGAGAAACATACAGAGGATTATTACTTTGATTTTTCCTTTTTTTCTTAAGATAACAACAAACGGAGAGTGTTTGGGAAAAATATAACACAAAAACACATTACAAAACACATCTCTGATCTAGAGCAGTTAAACTCTGGACTGATGTTTTCAATGTTCTTTGCTCTTCTTCATGCTACCAGATAATAAATATTGCTCTGTCACTTTTCAAAACCTTTTATGTTTTATTCCTTGAGGTGCTCTTATCTAAAACACTACGAGTGTACTCTAGTAACATGAAAGTTAAAACTAAAATGAAAATGTCTTTAGTTCCTTGAAAACCATCTGAAGCTCACTCTTGGGTGCATCTACCACGGCAAACACCAGTCTATGTTTACAGGAGCTTATGACAGAGGCTGGGTGTGTTGGTATGTTTGAAGAGGAAACAACCACAAAATTCACTGTCAGAGCTTGATTGTCAGGATGGAGAGTTAAGAGTGAGCTATAGACTAAAGGTCTAGTCTGTTTTGTTGTTGGTAGATTTGGTTTAAGAGGCAGTGTATGCATATATTAATTAGCTAAAGTACTCAAGGAATGTCAAAGTTTAACTTAACATAGAGTCCTTTGTGTAGATTTTTAAATTTATCATATACTAATATGTTGGAAAATATAAATCTGTCATATCTGAAAATTAATAAATATGATATGGATAGAGGAAAGAATTTAAAAAAACAATATTTTTGCATCACATTTTCATTCATTCTCTTTTAAGACTACTGTACTGTGGCTCTGCTATGATGGTCAGATTACTTGATTAAGTTCACACAAATCAGTAAAAAGTGCCAAGTCTTCTGCCTGCATTCATTTAATTTTTATTAATAATCAGTTCATCGGTTGCCCTAATTACAATGAATACAAACTCAAAGACATTTGATCCACTTGGTCAGATACTACCACTAGTATAATATAGCATACATATAAGGCAAAGTAAAGTACATTACGGCTATGAAAGACAAAAATACCCTCATATGTATGCATAGAAACATGCATATGTCATATATTTAACTTTTATTTTAATTTATATATCAATAGAGTGTATGAATAATAATTATCGTTATTTTACTACAGAATTATAACCTTTTAGATCCATGCCTTTTGAAGTTATATTTATCATTGTTTAGATGAAATATTATAATGCACAATTATGTCCACTGTACAAGGAGGGCAGCACTGCACCGGAGACGATGTTGGCTCTACCTCAATTCAGAGTAGAGGAAGAAAAAGGAAAGCGCGGCCTTCAGCAGTACAGCACATCAAGCCAATATATTTTAGCTATTACAAAAAATCAATTCCCCTCCTCTTAGATATCCGACACTGGGTTTGTTTGGAGTAAAAATCCATTCATGTAAGTATGTAAAGCAGCCTCTGTTTGATATCATTTGCGTTATTTAGCAGCTCCGAGGCAGGAGATAAACATGTACTGTTCGCTATTGTTTGCGTTGGGCAACTAGTTTAACTTGTACGTGCCTATGCGTTGTTGGGTTCAGTCTACTTCCTAGAACTTAGTCGGGTAATATCGTGAAGCTGGCGAACTCAGTGTGTTTCCAGCCCCGGAGAAAACTGTAGGTTTTAATCTGTTAAGAATATTTGTGTGTTGCCAGTTGCTGAAATAGATGAGCTTCAAATTGCTAACCTTCGCTAGCAGATGATGATCGCTAACTAAGAGTCAAGTGGTCCCAAGCTGTGGGTAACACACGTGCGCTAAATTTCATGCGCCCATTTTCGGACATTTCCCTGTACCAGGAGCTACTTCAGCCATGAAACTTCATTTCAAGGACGTTATTCTCGTCAGTCAACCCGCCATATTAAAGTAGACCTCACTGTTTGGCGGAGGAGTTTCTTTAAACTGACATGTTTCAGAAATAAAGTACATTTTGTTTGACCAGAAGAGGATGGGCGCATCCCTCTAAAGCTAAAATTATCGCCATCTTCTTTAGTAACTTGTATCCCAGATCTCTCTTTGATTACGTCGTAAAGATAGCTGAGGAAGTGAAGACTAAAGTTGTCAAACCAATAACACGCATTAAACATTAACTGTGAGAGAGCGGGATTAACGCTATCATTTTGACTCTCTACAATGAGCGGTGACTATATTCCTACTCAAAACATGATAATTGCACGATAAATGGCAGACAGTAACGTAAAAAAAAGTCCGATACTAACAGTCTGGTTGTGGAACACTTACATTTGTTAGAAAATAGACGCTTAAGATAAAATTTTAATATCACGGAAATGATGTCCGATAATGAACCTCCTGCTTTCGGATGCTATGATAAATCAGTTTCCATGGGCACATGAGTGCACCGTTTATCGTCCACGGCGTCAGATATCTTGTTTCCTGCGATGAACTAATCATACTGCTGGGTTAGAAGCTGTTTTCATATCGGTATAGCTCGCAAGCTAACAAAATTGTTTAGTCTTAATTTCCGGAACTACATGTGTCGTCATTACAAAATGCGGAAGCCATAAATATTAAAAGCTTGTAGGACAGTTGTCATGAAGACTTTTTGGGTATCATTATAACAGAGCATATGATTAGTCAGCAAACCAGTTGGACAACCCATGGATGCTGATTAATAATAAGAAGGATTTTTTTTTTATATGCTGTCATTGTTCACAGTTGTACTTGCTAAGGGAAGTTCACTACTTCGTGTGATACTGAATAATTTCAGGTGCTGACTGAGGAGTGGATATTAAAACACGCAAACATGTCTGGAGCGTGTCAAGACAGAAGAACTCGCTGGCAAGAGATTCAGAAGGGGCTGCAGTTTATCCAGTAAGTGTAATCTTACAGGTTCCTAGTTGTCAAAGTAGTCTTCCTCACTGAGGCATCATCTTGCTAGGTATAAGTATATGTCTGCTGCTGTTGCCTTTGTTTTAGGTCCTTTGATGAAAAGGCTTGGGTAACTGTGTTGACTGAATGATGCAAGAATGATTTGTCAGCCTGCAATGTTGCTCAGATCAGCTGGATGTCAGTGAGGCAGCTGATTAATGACTTTAGTTGAGTTAAGTTTTTAAATTGGAATAATTTCCTTATCTTATTTTAGCTTTGTTTTCGTGCCTCGGGAACTCTTGGAGCATGTCCTCATGTTGTTTTTACACCAATGCCAAGCAGCACAGTGTTGTATTTTATCTCACGACTGACTGGGCCTTTTCTTGCTAAAACAAAAGTGATACTTAATATGCCACTCAGCTCATCATTTCTATCCGGTCAACTTTAAACTCAGCTGATGTCATGATATGTGACGTTTTCTTAGGTAGACAAAATGCAATACAAGTTAAATGAGTCTTTTTAATTAGAGGATACTTTGGTATCATTTTATATGACCTAAAAAAAACCCCAAGGACCTAAAAACTGATGCTGGAAAGTAAATTGAAAGAGAAGAAGTTGTTTCAAGATGTGAAAACAGTAGAATAATTTAGTCCCAATGTTTAACCATTTACAGAGATGTGGAAGTCTAACAAGTTTATTTTACTTGTTAGACTTCCACATAGACAGCCTTTGTGTTATGCCTCTTGTCTTCATTTGCTGGAGTCTGAGAGCTCAGCATGTCATAATCAATGTGAAAAAATAATCCAAACTAAAACTTGGTTTCCTTCGTAGCATTAGAACTTCACAATAAAATTCCGAAATGTTCATATCAAAATCTTTTATGTACTGCATGTCATCTGCCCAATTTTTGAAATGCATCAAGTTATTGTCACTGTTGATAAATTAGTCACCACAGTGACTTTACTTCTGTTGGTACACAAATGTTTATTGTGCTGTAATATCATATTTACAACTTGAGCAGCTTTCTAGCTATAAATAACAAAAAGTATCAGTCATTTTTAAAAAAAACAAAAGCTCAGTTGATGGCCTTTTTTTTTTTCTAAGGAAAAGTAAAGATTTTTTTCAGAATGTTGTTTTGCTGACTCGTTTGCATTCAGCAGCCAGTGTATTACAGCAACTGCACCCACATTAGAATACCAAAAGAAAGTCATACATACACACACACACCCCCACAACCCTTCCTGTCTTGATGCCCCTGTTTCTGAAGTTCAGCTCTGTTTTCAGTAACAGTAGAGAACAGTTTGAAGCTTCTTGTTCCATTAAGATGAATGGGAAGAATAAGATGAGTCTGATGATCAAACGATTACATGAGTAAGAACAGGTTAAAATGACTGTATGTCTCAGCCCTAGTTTGTACTTAAGTGAACTTTTTCTTTGTTCTGCTGGCACTTTTGTCTGTAACATGAACCCTTTTTTTTCCTCTTAGATCGACACTTCCATTTCCTGGTAGTCAAGAGAATTATGAGGTAAGGTTTCTAATGTTGATGTGGGGTTTCCAGCTTGAGGTGTATTCAGCTGTTAACTGGGTTTACGTGGAAGGCAACCTTTGACTTTCTGTTTCCAAAATAAAGCTGCCCCCATGAAAGGGCAAATCTAACGCATAGTGTGTATTTTATTTGTGCTGATTTTGTTGTCTTAAATTCTCAGGTGTTCATTAAGGACCTTGTGTGGAATCTTTTTGGGGAAGGAAATGATGTTTTTAAAGAAGGGGAATGGACGAAAGCCATTGAGATGTACACAGAAGCCTTGAGTATAGCAGAGTATGCTGATTCAGAAGAAATCTGTATTCCGAAAGGTCTACTGGAAAAGCTGTATGCAAATCGAGCCGCTGCCTACCTAAATATTGTTCCGGTGAGTAAGTGGTGACAGCCTCACTTCAGTTTCATTTTAGTTTCAGTCCCAATTACTTAAAAACATTTCGCTTCAGTTCTCACTTCAGTTTCATTTTGCTGTGAGTCTTAATAACTTGCTTAATTACTTGCTATTCTACCTTTGACTGCTCCAACCACTTGACATTTGATTTAATTATAGTGCAAGTAAAGTCCAAAATACTGTAAACATTTTTTCAACCAATAAGAACATTTCTTACATGTTGTGATTAAGAAGAAACTTTGTTTGACCAAAATTTAACAAAATTTTGGATTGCTTATTTTGTTTCAAACTATACCAAAACACAATTTATGGTATGTTAGAATAGATAAGAGGTACGTTATGAAATATTTCTATAATTTCCAAAAGGAATTCTGTTTTGTAAGTCCTTATTGTCCTCAGCATCTCTACCATTCCTGAGACTTTTAGTCAGATCCTCTGCTTCTGATCTATTAGTCAATATTAACATTTGCCTAGTCTGACTCACTAGATGTAGACTGTGAGTATAAGTCTGCCGTAGGGTGACTATTTCAGTGGGCATTCTGCCTCCCTGTCTGCTTTCTGCATGTTAACTTTTTTTGCAAGGGCACCAACAATGCAGTCTGGGCCCAAGACGATTGTGATCGGTTAAAAGCATCTGGACCTTTCTCCAGCACTGGCACATAGTTGAAGAGAGAGGGCTGGCGTCACAAGACTTAATATTTCCCTGGTTTTATTGGGACATTTCCAGCGTATTTGGCTTTTTACATACATTAGTTCAAATGACAAAAAAAAGCCCAGCCACTGATATTATTGTTTGGCCTGCACATGATAGACTCCTTTTCCTTTGCTCTCTTAAATTTTCAATCACATCACATCAACCTACAGTTTTTCTGTCCCCCCCATGCTGCAGTGTAAGGCAAGGCAATATGGCAAAAAAATATCATCTCAATAATTAGTTTCCTCATTGATCAATATCAATATTTATTATCTCTTTCGATACATAATTTGATAATTATGCGTGTGTGAAAAGCTTGTCTTTGATTGACTTCTTAAAGTGCCAGTGCCATTATGCTGTATATTGTCAAACATACGACAACTAACAACGATGATAAACTCATCACAAATATGTTGACTAAGCCTGGCCTAGTTGTCTTTGTTGTTAACGGTTGCATTGTTTTTAAGTGTGCTTATTCAAACTCTGTGGTTTTATAAATGTTGACACACCTAAATGCAACAGTTATTAATGACACGCTTATTTCATTGTGCTTTTTGATGACCTAATCGTGGCAAGACTGTGTGAAATTACTGCGTCCAATACGAACACGCATCCTGTCTTGTTATTTAACTGTGAACAAAAAAAACCAAAAAAGCTATAACTCTTCGTAGCTATAACTCTCCTTGTTTCTCTTAACTGTTTATAACCAGTTCATTTCACCAGCTTCTTTTTACACAGAATTTAAGAATGCATTGCGTATGAGACCAGTTGCAGTAACCTTAGTTTGATAATGTACTGAAATGGAGTCTCCTGAGTAGATAGTTTCAGGCTGATATCTGCATTCTTGTGGAAAAGTAGCCTTTGTTTGTGATGATAAAGGGGTTGAGGTCCTTGAACTGAACTGAAATATTTTTTCTCTTTTCTTCTTTTCTTTTTTCTAAGTCTTCTCTCTGCATTTTGGATTTTGCTTTAATTTGGATCAAAATTTTAATTCCAAACTTGATTACTTGTGCACCTTTTTTTTCCTCCACATGCACTGTGGTGATACATTCTTATAAGTCTGTCTTTTGGTGTCACCAAGCCACTGTTGGCATATTTCACAACATGTCTCAGACGAGAACCTCAGAATCCACTTAGAAAAGTTCCATTTGGGGAAAATTGGTGCTTTTAGAGGAACATTCAGTCCCTGCTCACTGTAAGTGTCTGGCCTATTAGTCATGTCAGATTGTAGTAAAAAACACTCAGATGTCTTCAGGGAGACCACACCCATACCTGACTCCACTCACTGAACACATAAAATCAATTAATGATCAAAAGCGGTTTCTTTGTTCTGTGTTCACAACACCACTATGGTCAAGTATGGTCTTTGTAACTTTTGGACTTGTTGTTTTCCATAGGGACTGTATGACCAAGCATTAGAAGACTGTGAAAAGGCTCTCCAGCTAAACGAGGGGAACCACAAAGCGCTGTACAGGAAAGCAAAATCCTTAAAGGAGTTGGGGAGACATCAAGAGGCCTACGAGGCTGTTGCCAAATGCTCTCTAGCAGTGCCTCAGGTAAGGGGTGAAATCTGTGTGTGTCATGTAAATTGAATACAAATTTGCAGGGAATCCGCTCACTTTTACGTCAGTGCAAATTAGACACAAATTTAGCAGAAAGTTACTTTGTTGCCTGCAGGAAAAGTACAAACCCATGTGAAGTCATGATGATGTTTCTGGCATTTCGCCCGACACAGTCCAGACCCTACATCCAAAGATAAGCTTTGCAATAAAAGACAGACTATTAGCATGCTACCCCCAGTTTCAGTTTCAGGTAAAACTGTCATAAAAAGCTGATGTGTAAATGCAACCGCATATAATTTGCAATCCACATGTCCACATCAGATTTAAAAGACTTTTTGCTTTTCTACTTTTCTAAACCTAGTTTACTACATATAATTGTGCCAAACAAATACATGCCTGGGCCTAAAAATTAGGAAAGATGTATGTTGTGACAAGAATTTTTTGATGAGATTAAGGAAATCT
>JAQNCA010000010.1:6599742-6640575 GCA_029783725.1 Acanthurus tractus
CTACTGTTTAATTGCAGTTTTCAACCAACAAAAGCACTTCGTATTATGATACAAAACAACAAAATCATTCTTGATTCTTAAGAATGAATTGTGCATAAATAAAAATGCCTAAAATAAAACCCTTATTGAGGACATTCATACTGTAATAAAGGATGTTAAGAAGAGCATGTTGGACAGCAGTTGGGAGCTGCTTGTCAACAACATGCGGCATGAAGCTTTTCTGAGAATTTTATGCGGATGTTTGGTTTGACTTGGTGTTCGTTTATCGTTGCCCCAGGATTCCAGTGTCATGCAGCTGACTCAGGACCTTGCCAAAATTTTGGGACTGAAAATTCGTAAAGCTTACGTAAGGAGTAAGGTGTGTATTTCTCAGGAATCTCTGTCATGAGATTAGGAATATTTACAGACACATGTTCCACCTCTTAGAACTGGTTCTGCATGTTACAGGAAGTCATAATACATTTGAATCTGGACTTTCAGATTCATCCCTTTTAAAAAAAAAAGTTGAGTTTATGCACACAAGTTGAAGGCTGTTCCACTTGATAATGCACATAAAATTATAATTTAATATAAGGTAATTGGATTTTTTGCAATTTTAACAGCCTGCCTTGAATGTTTTGCGAGGATCTAGTTATCAGGATGCATCATGTGACAAGGTAAGCAACAACTTTTTTTAACTAAATCTAAAATCTGCCTTTTCTCTCCCAAGCATTACACTGTTCACTGAATTTCCTCTGTATTTGTTCAGTTTTCTCATGGTTTATCTTCAGTTGAAGATATAGAAATTGGTGAGTTTATTACTTGATACAGCTCTGAATAGTTAATGAAACGGAGCGGTTCAACAGATACTCATTCTGTTTTTCCCCTGATGTGCTTCAGAAGTGCCTCAGCTGACCCCGGATAGCAGCGTCTTGGCTCCTGTCCCGGCTCCAATCCAAGCTCCAGTGGCTGTTCACTCGCCTCTCAATAAAGCGGTGGTGGATGAACATCCCACGAACAACAGTATCTCAACTGTGATGCCGTCTGAGCCACCAGGCTTCGAGTCGGTTCCCCTGCCTGTTTCCGTACCCACGTCAGTCGCCCTTCCTGTGCCCACATTTGTTAATGGATGCAGAACCAGTAAGCCTTGCCCGATACTTCAACCCAGTCAAGATTTTGACGCAGATATCATCGGGGACGACCTAGATGATCTACTGGACCAAGCTGGCCCAGAATCAGACGTGGTTAGTGAGAAAATATAACCGCAGGGTCTCATTAATGAATAAAATGTGACAGAAGTGTGACTTTTGTGTGTGCTCTCCTTCAGGGTATACCCACGGTGAAGGGGCCTCTTCCTCTGCCAACCAGTATTGCCTCGGGCAGTTCCATGGCGAGTCCATTCCTGATGCCATCACACATGAGCCCATATCTTCACAGCAGTGTCCAGCCGTGCACCGTAAATCTGCCACCGCTGTATCACAAGTCAGGGTCAAGTGCATATTTTGGTATGGACACTTTTGACACCCTATCCCCACCCCTGGACTCCCTGGACAGTCTCACCATAACAGACTATAAAACAGGTATGTGACTTTGGTTCTTTGCCCGCAGTCATGGGGTTGCAATCAATATTGTGCGAATTACAATCAGAAAAAGATCAGCTGAACAGCACTGAGCCTTCTAATTCAAGTTATCCCTTTTACTACTGTTTTAAAATTTCAGATTTTGCTGCTAGCCCATTCATTCCACAGGTAATTTTTATTTATGGTATTAATTCTTAGATACGGTCAGTGTAGATATTCTTACAGACTTATATTTTGTCATATTTGTTTGTTTTGTTTATGAACAGCTGAACAGTAATGATAACCCGATGGGAATGGCTGTGGGTATGCCTGAAGTGAAGGGTCCTGCTGCTGTCGATTTAGCAAAGAACCCTTTAGCAGAAACACATGAATTCAAACAAGCTTGCTCAATCTGCTACGTCAAAACTGGTGAGGAAGCTTTTTCACATTGCATTCGTTTGAGTAGTTTGTGTCTTTTAAAGTTTTGTCTAATATGTTTTTTCTTTTTTCAAATTTTTAAAAATCACGTCTGCAGGGCCCGGTGTGTTGGATTACACACTTCATACAGAGGAGCATAAATGTAAAAAGGACGCTTTACTGGGCAGAATCAAACATTCATCAGACAAAACGTGGAAGCTCATTCGACCTAGACCAACAAAAACACAATATGTTGGACCTTATTACATTTGCAAAGGTAACATTTTCTCTATCTTAATTTTCCTGCCCATAAGTTGTTGCATTTATCTGCTGAAAAGTTAATAGGAATGCCCCAACTAATTGACTACTGATCACTATCGGTGGTTTCTCTTAAAAAATGTGCCACGGAGAGGGAGGTCAATCAGTGCTGCTCTGCTTTCCCACTGAAAAGCAATCACTGTTGTCCTGTGCACAGCTCGTGTCCAGATAAACAGCTGATAATAAAATGCTACCTGTGTCGTTTCAGAGGTGGCTGTTGGAAAAGACTGCCTGTATCCTGGCCACTGCACATTTGCATACTGCCAGGAAGAGATTGACGTGTGGACTCTCGAGCGAAAAGGGTTTATCTCCAGAGAACTACTCTTCGATCCTTATGGGCCTAATTCCAACGTCCGGTTAACAGTCCCAAAGATCTTACAGGAGCATCATGGGATATTCATGTTTCTCTGTGGAGTGAGTTGATACTTGGTTTCTAATTTCAAAAACCATTAACCTCTCTAACTGCAGCGGGGATGGTGCTGTGAAGCAAATTGTCAGCATTGTGTTTGATTCCTCTGCGAGCGGGAAAAAAAAAAAACCAAAACAGTTTGTGTCATTGTGAATGAAAATTTGTCTCAAAGATGTTTCTAACAAGAAACAATTTTCTGCTGTCAAGAAAACAGATGGTTGTTAACTCTGAGCGAAACATTTCTAAGCACTGTTGCAGAATTTACAAATAAGGCCATTAAATCGTAAAATGAAAATGTGATAAATGGTGTGTGGGGGTTTTTATGCTGTGCTGCTTTTAATTGGAGCTTTATTTTATTTATTTATTTTTTGCTTCTATGTAATAATTGTCTAAATGTTCATAAGTAGCTGGTATACTTGAGCAGTTTTCTTTTATTACCTCTGCACAATGTCCAGAGGATCAGGTCAGGACATTGGACAGAGTTGCCCTTTTATATATTTAACAGACAACAGGAGATCATCTCTGTTAGAGGGCTAGTTGTGTTCTCAGACTAGAAACACAGTGTTTGGTCGAGGCGAGGGGTGGTGCCTGAAGGAGAAAGAAGACTCCTCCGAAATGATGACTGTGCTTACATTGATTTTAATACACTGTGTTATTTAATCCAACATGAGCAAAAGACTGAAAAGCAATAATACTGGCAAGAAGAAAAGAACATGAAAGCAGCCGCAATCGTCATCAACACGCCCATTCGATAATGACCCGCTCTCTCCACACATGGTCTCAGTCGGACATTACGTAGACTTTGCACTCACGATCTAACAGATTGAAGTCTGTTTATTGTTTGAGCGGACTGATTCTTTGGGATTATGGCCAGACACATAAAGTAGTGCATGCGTGAAAAAGGCTTTGGATCAGTTGTTTGTTGTTGAATGTATATTTTTTGTGGTATGTTGCAGGCTAAGGTTCTTGTGTTATCTTGTGTCACAGTCCTGTTCTGCCATTGCTGTAGTAAACCTGCTGCATGTGTTGTTTTTAACAGAATCTCTAATTCTGAAAGCATGTTGTTTAATTTGCAGGTGTGCTTTGACCATAAACCCAGAATAATCAGCAAAACCAACAAAGATGACCCTTCACTTTGCTCCCATCCAGTGACAAAGCACGACTTTGAGGATCATAAGTAAGTTGTTTCACATTTTTATTTTCATGTCTTCAGCCAAAGAAAACAAGCCTGTGCAGATATGTAAGAGAACAAAGACAGAATACTCTTGAAGACACTGTTGTCCTGTTTGTCTTTTAGGTGCCTGGTTCACATTTTGAAGGAGAATACAGTCCGTTATTCTAAAATCAGACCCTTGAGTCCACAATGCCAACTGGATCTTTGTCGCCATGAAGTTCGCTATGGCTGCGTGCGAGAGGACGACTGCTTCTACGCCCACAGCCTCATCGAGCTGAAGGTCTGGATGATGCAGCATGAGCTTGGTAAGACTGCATTTTACCAACGCTGATTTGTCTTTTAACCTTGTACCTAAACTTAGCCCACTTGTTCTAGTTACATCACTTTAGAAAAAACTGTTCAAAGATTCTTTTTAAACTTCCCACAAGAATACATTCTGCAGCATTTTTCTTGTGGAATTTAATCCAGTTTCTTTTTTTTTCTTTGTTACTAATTTGGTTCATAAAGGTATCACCCATGAAAGTATTGTCCATGAGGCAAAAAAGCATTGGAATGCAACAGCTTCCTTGCAAGGAGCTCAGGTAAGACTCCCCTGATTTCATATGTTTGATAGCTGCTCAGATTTCATACATATTAAATTAAAAAATACACTTTTTTCATCTTATTAAAGTGTTGTGGTACTTAGTTTTTTTTTTTTTTAATGTAATATACAAAAGTTGTGACCATATATTACACCAGAGGACTTTTTCACACGATTAATGATATCACTTAATTTTATTTTTAACATTTTTTTCACCAATTTTCATCAGCAGCTCTCTAGTGTACAAAGGAGGTTCGGGCCTTCTAATCTGAAGATGATGTTTGTCTGTGGCCAATGCTGGAGAAACGGCCAACTCAGCGAGGCTGACAAAAACAAGAAGTATTGCTCTGCTAAGGCCCGACACACGTGAGTATCAAGAAGTATTGAACAAACGATTTGTAAACGGGAGAGTTGATGAGTGAAACGCTGCAATCTAATACATCACCACAAACTCTTTTTCCATCTCTCTGCTCCAGGTGGGCAAAAGACAGACGAGTAGTGCTTGTTAGTTCCATCGAAAGAAAAAAGTGGACAACAGTCAGACCTCTTCCCACCAAAAAACCAATCCCATCTCAATTTGAGGTAAGTGCCGATCTTTCTTTCTTTCTTTTTTGTCTATTTTCCCCCAGGTTGTTTGAGTCTAATATAACCAGACCTGCAGCGGTCATAAATGGTTTTTCTTTTTTAGATTTGCATGCATGTGACAGCTGGCAAGAAGTGTCAGTACATTGGGAATTGCACATTCGCTCACAGTGTAGAAGAAAGAGACCTTTGGACCTACATGAAGGAAAACAACAGTGAGTTTTGCCAGGGCGATGGGCTATATAACTCAGCCGGATTTAATTAGTAACATTTAATTAATGTGATGCACCCGAAGTAATCACCTTCATTTTATCCCTCATTTAGTTCCAGATATGGATCAGCTTTATGAGCAATGGCTGCAGTCTCAGAGGCCAGGATGGGGTGATGAGAGCTCCAGTAGCTCTGTTAGGGAGAATGGCAAACAGATCCACATGCCAACAGACTACGCTGAAGAAGTGGTGAGTTTTAAAGTCCAGCAGTTACGACACAATGCTTTTTCTGTGGCGATCAACACAAGGGTAATGATGCAATGTTTATTTCCCTTCTGTTATCAGTTGAGGATCTTAAACTGTTCTGTTATAAAAACACCAAGTCAATAGAAGCTGCTTTTCTTTTTGTCCTTTATTTTGCTAGATAATCATCAAACTGTCAGATTCTGGCGAGCAGTGAAAACTAGTCATGCCTAATTGGTGACTTGTGAGAATATTCTGACAGAATTTTGTTTTCATTGTAGTTATTTTCCAAGTGAGGGGAAAAAAAAACAACAACATTTGAATAATTAAGAAACAGACGGTAATTAGTCATCTGAGTAAATGAGATTGCTCTGTGTGTGCTTTCGCAGGCTGGCAATCACTGTTGGCTGTGCGGTAAAAACTGCAACAGTGAGAAACAGTGGCAGCAGCACATCACTTCAGAAAAACACAAAGATAGAGTTTTCAATTCTGAGGACGATCAGAACTGCTGGCAGTATCGATTTCCCACAGGCACTTTCAAAGTTTGTGAGAGGTGAGGCCATCAGCCGCAGAATACCGCACGTCTTTGGTTACCAGTCTAATACCAGTGGCTTTTGATGGTTGACATTTGACCTTGTGTTCTGGCAGGTTCCTCAAAGGCACTTGCACAGAGGATGACTTGTGTAAGCTGGCACACGGGGAGCAGGAACTAAAAGAGTGGATGGAGCGCAGGGAATTCCTTTTGATGAAACTTGCCAAAGCCAGAAAAGACCATCTTATAGCACCGAATGACAATGACTTTGGAAAATACAGTTTTCTGCTTAAAGACATTATTTAATGATGTGAAGAAGATACTCATGCTCGCTTGCAAGTAATGCAGTATTCAGACAGTCTAGAGTCAGGTGATCCTGAGGCCTCTGAGGTGCACAGGTATTAGCCTGATCGCAGCTTGATTTAAAAGAGGTTGTTCAGGACCGGCCCCCTGATTGGTGGCTGGTTTACTCTGATCTGAACAAAAGGAGTGTTATCGTTAACAGCAAATACTGAGCGTAAGACACTTGAAGCTTCGCTATGCACCATTCAGTAGAATATCTGAAACAATGGTGAGGAAAATAGCATGTTGTAAAGCTGGATCAGAGACGTGTTCTTACAGTTCACCTAAAAAAAAAAGTAATTTCTTTTCAAAAGCAGTTTGTATATGTTAAGGACCTTCATGTGTATCAAGTATGGATGAAGACTTCGATTGAAAGTTCAGTTCACACTCTTACTTTCCATTTATCTAATAGTGTTACTGGTGTAACAGGCACCGCACCAAATAAAGCCTCTTTTTTTAAATCTGTGTTCAAATTACTGTGCGTTTAATTGCACATCTGAAAGAAGTATTCAGACCTTTTTTTTTGGATTGTGAGTAGTAATACCAAATTGTGTTCTGACATAAGTAGAAGTATTTCCCAAAGTGTACTGAAAAATGACCTTTCTGATCATTCAGTAATACTGTCACACTCTTATTAGGGCATTCTGCAAACAGCTTTAACTATTAAACTAAGGTGGATGTGAAGATTGTTTATACACTGTTTGGTAGCTTAATCAATAATATTTAGATCTTATAAGCACTTAATATATTTTGCATGTTACATATTTGTAAACTGTAGCTGTCAAATAATGGAATTGAAGTTAAAAGTACAATATTTCCCTTCAAAATGTGAAGCATAAAATTACACGAGATGGATGTACTTGATTTTGATAACTGATGCACATTTAGCTCACGTCCGTCGCAGGCGGAGAACTTGGAAGTCTGCTTAATTAAAATTTTAATGGTTTTCTGCAGAAATCAAAATAGAGCTTGATATCTTTCCGTTAAAAACAGTTTTGGATCAGCTCTTACATCCTTTTTCCTCGGTTAAACTGCAGTACGTACAAATTAATTCAGTTTGTAGTTGCAAGAAAGTACGCAGAACACTTGAAAATTTCAGCTTTCTAACGAAGATCATTCCTCTGGATAACTGTCCTGAGGAGGTGAACCTGAGCTCCATGTGAGCCAGACTTTGAACCCTCAGAACAGGGCCATAAATCCTGAAGTAGGGCGTATAACTGCATGTCATCTATAAAAGACTCACCCTGCTTGGAACAGTAGCCAAGTAGGATATAACTTCTATTATTGAAGCGTCACACTTCACAGAGTAAATACTGGTTTCTCACATCACTCTAGCGTCACACCTCCAGGTCTGGAGCCTGACATCTCAGAAAATGTGCTGTTCAGTGGGGTGACGTCTCTTTTTTTTTTCCATTTGTCAAGTATCACTTCAATACTGCATACCCGGCTGGACACGCATGAAAGGAGCAGGTTGTCCTGCCACCAGGAAAAGGCAGCATTTCATCCAACAGACTGTGCATTCAGGCCAGCAGCTGCTGCAGGTCCTCCACCTCCAGCTTCCACATCCGTCTGTGAAGCGCTGCGAGCTCGGAGAGGTCTGCCATCTTCACTGCACGGATGACTGGCTCCGGGGAGATGGCCTGGATGACACCCATCACCATGACATATTTGCCTGTAAAAACAGCAGCAGGTGGTCAATTGTCTAGCGACAATAGATTCAAGGAAACAAGGACGGAGATAACAGGGAAATGTGGCTGCTTTTCAGACAAAGTCATTCATATGCAGTCATCACTTTGGGGCATAATGTTCCTGCTTTAGGCCCTGAATTTGAGATTTTCAGGGCTTTTTGAGGCAGACTTTCATGATCATATAAAGCAGAAATGATATGAAGCAAAAGATCAGACAACAGGTCGCACAGTTCAAAGCTCATGTTTTATCTGTCATTTTAATTATATCTCTATAAAATACATACACAACGGTGGAATGACGTTTCTCAATGTGCAAAATATACTAACATAACCAAAAAGACTCAATTAAAAGCAGCAGTAAAAAGATCAATGCCATGTTACATGGTACCGGTAAGTAACCAAGTTCAAAAAATAATAATGATGAGGCATGGTTTTTGTACTAAATGAAGACAGGCTTAATGGATATAAAAAAGTTAGATAATATTGCAGGCAAGTATGTTTTTAGTAAAAGATTCAAAAGCAGCACAGCAATTTTCCCTTTCAAACGCAGGTGCAAGAAATTACTCAAGAGGGATTTTCACACTAATTTTCTCAGCTGTTTCCTTGAATCTGACATACTAAGAAACTCGCCATTATAAAGGTCATGAGTTACATAAATTAGATTTTCATGCTGAAATTAACTATAAATGTTGGAAAATGGACGAAAGTTTAATTTACCAATTTGGGTTTTTTTTTTTGTTTGGGTTTTTTTGCTGCTTCTTATTGGTTGGTTATAAGTTTAACATGGACCTTGAAATACTTGACGGACTAACCGTGGTAAAAGTTTTTAAATATTTCCAATCACCAGATATTTTAATAAAAAAGTTTCTGTTTTTTTAGAGAATGGGAAATTTCATTCTGTTTTTCTTTTTAAATTTCTGAACAGCAAACCGTTATATTTTACGACGTGACTTTGTGCTCAGTTTGTTTGTTAGTTTGTTTCACCAATCAGAAACCAACTTCGCGTCACTGTGCGTCAGTTACCTTGGGACAAACATGGTTTCCCTTTAGGTATGTTGTTGACGCCTTGAACAGCAAAGGTCCCCGTCTCATCCATCAGCAGCACGGTGTCTCTGTCCAGCTGGACCTCCAGTACGGTCCCCTGCATCCACACCAGTGACACCGACAGAGAGCGACCCCCACGCAGCCTGACGACATGAACATCCCCGCCGTCGTCAGTCTCCCGCTTCACTGCCGTCCTCAGCTGACCGGACAACACTTTGACGGGCGGCGGTCGTTTTTTCTCTAAAGCTTTCACTGTATCGGACATGACTGACGGTCGCTGTCCTCTCACTGTCACGTTGGTCTCAGAAATCCCGCCACACGTTATGTTTTGCCGGAAGTTGTGAGCAGTAGCAACTTCAGTTCCGGTGTTGAGTCCTTCAAAGTAAAAGTAACATCTCAGGCTATGAATGCCAACCATGGAACATGAAGATTCCCACTGTGACACTGCTTTTTTAGTACTTCTCTCTTTCTCTCTCTCTTTTCTTTTTTAATTTATTGATCTTAACAACAACAAGTTTTTTTCAAGTGCTATTAATTCCTACATTGTAAGCTGTTAATTATGACATACAAGTCAAAAGGTAACACTGCAATTGCTCTACATTGTTCTCCATATTGTATTTTCACTCCAATTTAATCTTGTTGCACAGAAATATGTTTTGGTAAGGCTTCACGTGTTTAGAGAAACAGGAAAAGACTGTCTTGTTTTTCTCTATCAGTTTTGGGAATCTGAGTTTTAATTATGACCTATGTTGAAATACTGGTAGGAGTGCAAACATTATTTCCCTCTGATGATTGCCAGTGTAAAAATTATTTCTTTGAAATAAACAAATGAACATGCAAGTTCAAATATTAACACAAAAAATTCTAATCAACATAACTTGTTTTGTTGTTTTACCGCACTTGTTTTAACAAACAGTATGAGGCTGCTTGTTTAACTAGTGATGCTGTCTTGGGATTACACAATTAGTAAATTTATACATAAATTTATTGTTTGAATTTTAATCACGCCATTAATGACAGGGACATGAGGCCTTTTGAAATACTAACCCGAATGTTTATAATGTCCTCCATTCAGAGGATTTCTGCTAAAAAAAAGCACTTCATATGGGTTACATTGTACAAAGTGGAAGATAATTCAGTGGTCTGGCACCCAGGACAAGCATTTTGACCACCATACTAAAAGCTAGAATGTTGAAAATAAGGCAGACATTACGCATCACAGCAAGTTTAGAAGGCTAAAGAAATCCTAGAGGAAAATATGGCAGTCTGCAAAGGAGCGCTTGCTGGTGAGATTTATTATTTTAGCAAGTCAGATTTTTTAGCTCCTTAGGCAGCAAAGTCTGAACATCCACATAATCCACAGTTTTTTTTTAAGGTCCTTAAACTATACAACCAGACAGTTCAAGTGGTTTTGCAAGGAGGAACTGGGAAGACCTTGATTATCTGGGTATGAAAACCTTTGAATCCACACAAAGAGAATCAGATATTAGTGTAGGCAAGGTTAGGATGGACACACACACAATGCCCTCATGCATTCATTTCATTAAATAAGTTTTATTTCTTTAAGAATAACTGAAGAAAAGTGTTAGCAATTTCTGTACAATTGTTTCATCATTTTCCCTTGGATTTGCTGAAAACATTGAATGATCAACAGGGCTGAGAAATGTTATGCTGCCACATAGTGCACTTTTAACCTAAAAACAATATGATTAGTCCACAGGCATCCGTCCGGCTCCTTTCAATATTTTTCAACAAGTTCCTTAAGCCTCACTGTTGACTCCAGTTTCATTTTTCATAGGCTCCTCCTCTCAATCCCAGTTCATCATCAAAAAAGAGGCACATTAGAAATACTGCCATTTTCCAAGGACTGTGTCTTTGATTGCATCGACAAACTGTGCAGGCACCCAGTAGACCCAATATTGAGAAGCTTCAGTTGGACCCAACTGAAAAGCCTGCAAGTGTGGGAAAAAAAAGATCACCATAGTTAATGATTTTACAGATCATATATTCTGCTAACTGGACTATGAATACCGACAAATAGGTTCGGTGTCAGCACAATATCTGTAATAATGGAAGTATATTTTATCTTTAAAGAAGTTCAGCTAAAATGGAACACATTAAGATTTTGATTTCTGCATGTTTGCAACATAAGCAATGCTGTTAAATAGAAAAACATCTAGAGACCTGATGGCTTTGTGAGATTCAGTTTAAACTCACACGATTTCTTCGGTTTGTATTGAAATTTCATTCAATTAAAAAAGTACAGGGCACCAATACTAAATGTGCAAAATTACTCAAACTTTGTATGTGCTTTGCTGTTATGACACAAAATTAAGTTCTCTTAAATGTAGATCTCTATTGCCATGAGACGAGCTGATTTACTCAGGATACTTGTTACAGTTCTTCTATTTTACTGACAACAGGGAACAGAAGTGCCTCTAGACAGAAAGGTTAATCTAGAGAAAGCACTGACATTTCCAGCTCTGCTGCAGAGCCCAAAACCGCAAACAATGACCCCATCACTCTGATACACACATGCCACAGTGACTTCAGTAAACAACTCAACCTGCACTCTTCACATTGATGAAAAATATTTTATAAACAGGGCACAACTGATTACAATCCATCTAGATTCAGATTAGTGTAATGAATCGCAATATGCATATCTGTTCTGTTTCTTAGTTGTTACAATTATTCACCTTTTTCATTTTCTCTTAGTTACATGACATATATACCTGTCTCAACCTGGAACATTTGGCTTCATGACTTTCATTATTTGGTTAAGTCTGACATGCAGATAGCATCAAGAAAAGTTACCATCATGTGATAGTCCTCATGGCCTTCAATAGGTTCAGACACTACGTTTTTAATGGAGCCCATTGGGACTTTCTCTGTTCTCTCTGTTAGGACGAACACACAAAAATGAAAAACAATTAACCATCAGTATGTTTGTCATAGTGAATTAAACAAAATGATGCCAAACGTAATCTCACCCTTTGTTCCGATCCACAACTGATCTTGCTCCAGTTTGAATGTGAGTCTAACTTTTCCTCCGGACTTGTTAAACATTCCGGATAAAGGCACTGTTGGTAATCGTTCCTATGGGTGGGAAAAGGCAGAGTCACTGTATCTGGTACTGAAAATGTATAGTTAACATACATCTGGTAAAAAGAAGTTGGGACTTGTGTTGCAGTCAGTGTAAGACAAACAAAATAAGGACTGATGTCCCCTCAACTTCTCTCACCTTTGTTCCTTTAATAGCTGTCATTATGTCATCTGGTTTACCTTTGTCCAAAACCTTCCTGTGTTGCTGAAACAACAGAGCAGAGTTGAATTCATAACACTCCAAAAATATTTCACTCTGTTCTACAGAAATGTCATTAATCTTACCTTTTGCCTGCATAAAGGCTCTTTCTTGTTCTCTTCAGCTTTAACTTCCTGCTGAATGACTTCTTTGGGTGTATTCACAGCTAATACATCATTTATTGTAGATCCTACCACCATTATTTTTGCACCATTTGTAACCTTTATTTCACGTAGCGTCTTGTCCTCTGGAAGCAAACCTTTGTACATCACTTTCTGCATTGCCGGTGGAAGACCTGGGGAGACAATATAGAATACTTTGAGTTTATAATCTTTGTTAACCGCTTGAAAAAGCCACTATGACAATTAGCTGGAGGTGAACACGTGTGCACTTTTACCAGTGAGAGAATAGATGCTCTCTTTTAGTTTGGCTCCGGTGTTATCGACAGGTATTTTCAGATCATATTTATTCTTGTTCCAGATAATCTTCAAATCCACCATCTCTTGCTTGTCGTTTGCGTCGTCCCCATTGCTAATACTAGAGTCCTGAGTTGTGGTGTTTCCTGCATCTGTGTGAGACGTTGTTTCTGTGTCAGCTTTTTCAGCATCATCTGGTTCAGCTACTTTTGGCTTTGCCTCGGTTTCCATAATGACTTCTTCACTTCCTGTTGGAGCATGGAAACATTTATTTAGATGAAAACTTCTATGCAGCTGCTTAGTGGAAAGTACAAGTCCAAGTAAAGTACAAGAACAGTAAATGCAGCCTATGTATGACCCTGATTCCAAAAAAGTTGGGGCACTGTATAAAACTTAGTGTGAAAAAAATGCAATAGTTTATAATCTGTTAACATACAACAGTTTTGAAATGGAAATGTTCTGTGGTGAACCTTGCTCCATCCTCTCTTGATGAAAAAAGAGCCTTTCTGGGATGCCTGTTTCATATCCATTCATGATACAATCACCTGTCACCAACAAACCAGTTTACCAGTAAAATCTTCCAATAAGATGTTTTGGAACATCCCACAACTTTTCTTATCTTTTGTTGACCCTGTCTCAACTAGTCTGAAACATGTAGCAAGCATTAAATTCAGAATAAGCTTATACTGAAAATATTTTAAGGGTGATGAGGGAAAACATTAAAACTGTCTTTGTACTGTTTTCAATTGAGCAAACAGTGTCTCCAAAAGGGTAAGCAAATTGTAGAATTCTTTTCAATTTATGTTTAATACAGTGTTACAACTTTTTCAGAAGTCGACTTTGTCAGACTGATATGAGGTATTCCAGACTTTCTATCGGTTCTTCTTTTTGTTTCATAACTACATGGAATAAGGCGAATGAAGAGAAATTTCCCTTCAGTTTGGAAAGTGGAATTGAAACATATTCCATTCTTTAAGTAGGAACACACACACAAAAGAAGACAATACAATTAAAAAGCCATTGATTCCCACAAAACAGCACAGTATGAAACAATGTAACACAACAACACAACACAATAGATCTTGATTTGCCATGTCTAATAAAAAGAAAACTTTGATCGAAACAAATGTTTTCTATTAATTGTTTTTTAAAAATATTAATTATTTCTTGTTAACTGCGTACATGATATCTACCTATAAAATCTACCAAATATCTTAATTTTACAGCCTTTGATTTGATAAACGGTACATATGTTTGTTCTAAGTAATTTGTTTACCATTTTTTTACAGCTCTTTAGTAATTTTAATTATCGGTAAACTGTGCAACTCCCCACGTTTCCATACAAGACATAGCTACGGTACAGAAACGACACTATGAGTCAACAGTATCAAGTGTGTACTGAAGTCTGGTTTCGTTTTTTCAGCGCCCTCTCCATCTCTCTCTCTCTCTCTCTCCCCCCGGTGTTTTTCTAGTTCTTTCCATCGCAGCTTTCTTCTCTCTAAGCAGCCGTTCCGTTCTTTCTTATGTGTTGGTTAAAACGATAGACAAGAGTGATCCTTTTTTAAAATCTAAACTGACATATTTTTTGAGCGAAATATATACCAGTGTTTAAAAAAACACACATCATCTTGTAACACCGTGGGCCTTACTAGTTGCCAAACTGGTAACGTGAACGCAACGTACTGGACGTTGATACTTCATCGCTGCAATTCGTAACCTGACCATATTTAGTGAGCTCGTTGCCAACAGAAGTTAATCCGTTCAAACTAAACACTGGTTACATCTCCGAACATTAACTTTAGTCCTCACAGATCTAGCTAGATTTGATTGATATTAGCTATCGTTAACGTTAGCTAGCTACAGCACTGGTGAACATTTAGCTAACTTAAAGAATACCGCTACAGAGAAACGTAAATTTAAACTACGCCGGATAGAAAACATCATCTGTTAACATGACAGTTACTAACATGTGTTCTTTCATACATAGTGTAGAGGTTCAAAGTAAATATATAGAGGAAATACTGCTATTTTCTCAATACCCACCATCCTGGGTCGCCATGATGATTGTGTACAATCTGTTGTAGGTTGTGGCAAAGAGATTACAGAGAGCAGGATGAGATCTGATACTCAGGAAGCAAAAGTCGACCACAACGAGAGTTTTGTTCAAGCGCACAAATATGTGTGAAAACATGACAAGCACAAATAAATTAAGTATTTTTCAGCACCGTGAAAAATAAAGCTATACTTACCGCCAGAACGTTGAAACAGTTGTAGTTTTACCTTATCTGTGGACGTGAGGACAGAATAAAAATGCGCATGCGTATTCACAATTTACTAAAATAACTGCGAACAAAGTTGTTTTTCGACAAAATTACGTGTATAAATGACCAGAAAAATAATGTTTAAAATAACATAGTCGAATAAGGTTGGCGCAAATAATTTTTTTTACTTCGAAACACATAAAACACAAAATGTGCAAAGTTGCCGGATAGGGGAATTTTGACAAACCCGGAAGTAAGTGGTTATGAAGTCTCTGACTTCACTCAGTCTCTTTGTTGTTGTGGCAGGGAAAAGCAATGAGCAGGCATCGGGAGCTGACACTTTCCTCAATGGCTATTGGTTAAAGTTTTCTTCTTCCCTTATATCGTGTGACGTTTGGTGTTAAAAATTAAACATTATCGCCAACTATTGGAGTCCGTCTCCAACCATGACAAAATTCATTCCATTACCTACTCTTCTAAACCTGTTGACGTCTTTTATCACCTTGGCTTTAAGTATCTGATGGACATGGTAGAATATTTAGGAGTTACTTCGAAAGACAATATTTTGAAACTACCTATCACTGTACTTTTATATCAGTATTACCTTTAAGAGAGGGTCTCTAGATAAAAATCTCTTACCACTTTCACTTATCGTGTTAAAGTAAGTAAGTAAAAAAAACAAATAGTCCAAAAAACATTATCAAATATGCAGGTTACATCATTAACTGACATAAAAGAAATAAAAGGCTAATCTCTTAAACAATTGATTCCTTTAAAACTTATACAAAGAGTGATTTTTTTTTAACTCTGTTTCAAAATAAAACTAATCTGACTGTTAACACGGTATGTTTTTCCTTCCTGATCTTTCATGATCACTGTTTGACTATTCACCGTGTTTCTACGCTTCTTATCATATGAGATCTGCAGGCATGTGCTTATAATTATACTGTCTATGAGCTCGGTCGTGAAATTCCCTCCAATTATCAGTCAATCAATAAAAATTGAATTAGTTTAATAAATAGCCTCAGCTACCTCAGTCGGATAAGCGATGCAGGCCCTTATTCACGGGAGAACATTCCTTCTGTTTACCTCTGGAAGGCAGCAAAGATAAATGAGTGCAAATTAGGCCTCCCACAAAATTACACAAGAAGAAGAAGAAGAGGCAGCAGCGGGAGAGAGGGAGGAGGACGCGACGGAGAAACCTAGGAGGAGAAAGCAGACCGCAAAAAAAAAAATGGCTTTAATAAAAGTCATGAGTTGTCATGCGTATTTGGTATGACAGGAGGGAAGTCTCCTTATGACAGTGCTCCACCGCCGCAGTCTGTGCGCCACACTCTCCGCAATACACCGCTGCGTTTTGCGCATTAAACTGTGACTAAACAATTCGTAAAGTCAACTTTAGGAGCTCAACTTTAAAACTTTTGTCAGGATGGATTTATCGGAGTCGTCAGTGGATCCTTATGGAAGTCTTTCCTAGATTTGAAGTTTAACTGAGTCAGCAACATTATTAGCGACAATAAATGTAAAATGTATTGTTGGGACGAGTAAGAAAACACCATGGCAGACAGAAGAACTATAAACGTTGTGATTTTGGGTTTGGGTTTTCTGTTCATTTTCACCGCCTTCACCACCTGTGGGAACATTGAAGTAAGTTAAACTTTATTACCGAGTTGTTACGCATATAGTGGTATATATTTTTTTACACCGAAAGTTGCGTCTGTTTGTTCATTTGGCTTTAAAAGTTTATTTTCTGACAGCCTGCAGAAAAAAATGCACAGATGCACAGATGAGTTTTTTTAAATTTATTTTATATGGATCTAACTGATTTTGCTGACTCTCAACTCTTAAACATTTATTTTAAAGATAATCCCATGATGCTCTCACATCTGTATCTCCTATGTTCAGATAGAAATTCACATCAGCAACACACAAAACTAACATAACTATGCACAGTGGCGTAATGCTGCACAATCCTTTCATTTCTGTTTTTATGTTGCCCATCTTTAACATTTAATCCCGAATAATTAGGCTACTGAGTAAGAATGATTTTGTTCTTTGACTTAAAATGCAGATGTGTAATGCGCGGAGTCCCCCTCGGTTCAGATGAGGAAAAAAAGCAAACAGACCAATCAGAGCCGCGTGCCAGGCGCACCTCGTGTTTCTTATTTTCGTAAATGGTCAGCGGAATTACAAAAAAAAAAAAAAAACCGGATGAATGACTTGAGGACATGAATCACTTTGTCTTGTCAAACTCCGCCCTTCACAGAGCTTTTTCTCACATCTCGTTTTCAGCAAACTGTGGTGAAAAGTCTGCAGAATGATACTTTCAGTGGAAGTGGGTACCACAGGTAGGTCATTCCCAACTTGGACACCAAGATGGAGAAAAGAAAGAAAAAAAAAGTCTTCATTTTAAACTGAAACCAGAATAATGTTCCTCTTTGCCTCCTTTTACAGTCTTGGAATCATCTATGGAGTCTTTTCATTCTCCAATTTTCTGGCACCTACAGTTGTCGCAGTCATCAGCCCAAAAATAACCATGTTTTTGAGTGGCATAATTTACAGGTAAACATGGTCACTGTGATTAAATGAGAGAAACTGCTGAAGCTGAGACATGTTGCTCATTACTCGTCTCCATGCCGTCTGTCTAGTGGGTACATCGCTGTGTTCATCCTTCCTTCAACATGGGCCTTTTATTTGACCTCTGTACTGATCGGCATAGGAGCAGCCAGTGAGTTCATCTCCAGATTTTAACTGTAACATCATATTTTCTTATTTTTTATATATATATATGCACAAGGAAGTAGATTATAAGTGATAAGTAACTTTAGGAGATATTATTAGACATCTTCTGAGTTATCCTCCCCTCTACTTTGTGATACAGACTTAGATCCTGGTTTCAATGTCAATAATGATTAATTAAGATATTTTACTCTTTAAAATGAGTTAAATTTACTCAGATTTAAGAGGTAATTTTGGAGTTTTATGTTGTTATCTTTTGCCCTTTGTTACAGCAAACTGGTATAATTATTATGGATTAATCTCCTAGTTATTTTCTTAATTAATCATCTTGAAAATATAAAGAAAATAATTAACCCAGGGCTGATGGGTTATCTTCACATGTCTTGTTTTGTGTAACAAACAGTCCACATCCCAAACACTACCATTTTTGACAAAGAAAAACATCAAATCTTCTTATTGCAGGTGTTGAGAACTAAAAATACATGCCAATCTTTTGCACGAATAATGACAGAAAAAATAGTCAGTTATCACTAAATAAATAAATAAATGAATAAATAAATAAATAAAAGATAATTATTAATAATAAGCGGAAAGATTTTTATCCTACTGATTTGACACAACCTCATCTCATTTACAAAGGAAATCGACCTGGTTCCTGTCAGTTCTGCAGCCTATGGAGGCTCACTTCCTGTGTGTAAATTTAAATAGTGTTAAATCATGCATACAGGGATTATCATGACTGGGATGTGTTGATGCGTATAAACAGTATATCCCAAATTAGACATTTAATGGGTGTGGAGTGGTTTCTGTAAATAGTGTGCAGCACTTTGAGCCTTGTCAGAGATGTTGTAAAAATACTGAGGAAGCAGCTTTTCGCTGAGCTTTGACTGAAAAAAATGAAGAAAAATGATTTGGGCCTTTTTTTTAAAAAAAATGTTGCTTCAAAACACTGCATTGTGATACATTTTTATCTCATGTCACTGTGTGGTTAGATGCATTTCTTACCAACACAGAAATACGTTATTTTTCCTCTTTATATGAGCAATTAACCGACTGGTTATTTTTTCTCCTATTACTCACCTCCCTGCAGTGCTCTGGACGGCTCAAGGACATTTTCTGGTGGAAAACTCGGAGGCTGAAACCATTAACAGGAACACAGGGATGTTCTGGGCTCTCTTGCAGTGCAGGTATGCAGCCACTGACGATGCTGACAATAGCTTCAGCAGTAATAGAAACAGTCCTAATACCATTGCATTACTTTATTTAAAATGTCCATTTATAGTGTATTTTAAGACTCAGATTATACTCAGTGTGATTCTCTGAAAATCATTAAACTATGGCCTTCAGTAAATGAATGAAGTGAATCGTTTTTATTTTAAAAACTAAAAATCCTCATCATTTGCTTTAATCCAAGGTTGCTTTTAAAGTAGCCTGCATTCTTTCATGAATCACAAGTATTAAATTCAGTGTCTAAAACAAGATTCATCACCATGTTTTCACAATTTTCTTCTCATTTTGTTCTATGCAACAATTCCTATTGACGTAAGATCAAAAACACTGTCTTATCTAACAGGATATGACTGATGCTTTATTTTAAAACTACAAATCCTCGTCTTTCAAAATATAAAAACACCAAAGCTCTGCAGGTGAGAGATTTGGCCCTTTTTATCTCTTGTATTCGGCCCACTGTTCTTGAACACAGGCTCGGACAACCAATTTGCAATTGTTAAATTATGCAAATTGATTTACTCTAATAATTACATTGGCTGTCACCTGTGCCAAAGCTCATAATAGGGCAATGCTAATCCGACTTTGCAGCGGTGATCCCTGCCACAGTAAACTTATGAATCAGTTCTTCACAGGCTGCAGACACACAAACAGAATGCAGCTGCCGTTATCTTTCATGAATAACCTCTGGCAACCCTCACTGAGGCTTTGGGACAGACTAATTGCTCATCTACATTTTTTAGTTGAGGTGATATGTAATTAAAGACAGAAATAGACTGCAGGATTTTTTAAGACTGCACTGCTCGACATGAAAGGGGAAAATAAAACAGCATTAAAAAAATGAAAGACGTATCCTCAGAGACAGAAATGCAGATTATTGTTTTTCAGAGAGTCAGCTTTTCATCCAACCCCCTAAAAAGTCAGCAGTTCTCCTTGTTTGCCTCTTCTGTCCGTCAAACATTCTTATCAATGTTAGAACACTGATTTTTCTAATGGGAACTTTGATTAAAGGTCAGAAATCTGAACTACGAAAGCTCCAGAGCCTTGCAGCAGAGGTTTGATACATGCACTAAAACAAGACCTTATTCCTGTGATTACTACAAACATGCAAGCAAGGAATGTGTGTCAGAAGCCTCAGAAAAAAGCTGTTACCGACAGACTGCAGACAGAGATCCCACTGGTTCTCACTTAAAACCTGGAGGGTTGGCTGTGGGGACTGTGCTGTTGAAGCGTTGGATTATGTAATCTGATGCCTCTGTTCCTCATTATAGTGAAAATGACTGTGCATTAGTGCACAAACATGTAAAATATTGTGGTGGAAAGGTGAGCACCAGCATGATTTTGCCTAATGTAAACAAAAAAGACAAAGGTACACACACTTTGTCGTCACAGGCCAAAATCTCTGCTTTATCTATCGACACAACAACACTGCAAACTGATTATTTGCAATGTTAAGTAATCTGAATCTGTGTGTTTCTGTGTCGATGAAAAGTGAGAAACTAATGAGAAAATGCAAGTTTTTAAAAAATATCTGAGTGGGTGTGGGTAAAGCCTGTGGTATTAATAAATACATACCCTGGTTTCCTGCATGCAAACACATTCAAGACTCTGACTATTTTGTGTCATTGTCTATATATCCTGTTACATCTATGTCTGTCCAGTCCGTTAACTTCTTGTCCATATCGCACTTATTAACACGAAAAACTGCTATTGTTAAGAAAAACAACTTATGTGGTGAGGAAAATAACCTCAAATTAGTTCAAAGTCAGATTCATAGCTTCATAATTCATTCTCAGTCTTATAAACAACCTCTCCTCAAGGTCTATTGATTAGCTGTTATTGACTCTCAGTCTTATCACATGTTCTTCATCCTTTGAGTGGTCAAAAATTTGGAAATCTGAACAGATATAAGTAATCCTGTGACAAAGCAAATTGTGTCTGCTGAAGGAGATCTAATATATGTTATGACCGAAAGCTTCATAAACAGCTACTAAATAGACTTTGAAGTGGGATTTTATTTTGTTTAATTATCCAACGAGTTTAAAAAGGATTAATGAGGAAAAGTCTCTTCTAAAACTTCTGAAACTTACTTGGACGCGTGAAAATTCTCAACACTGGAACTGCAAGAATTTAATGTGACAGCCATTAAACATTATGTAAAATTATGATAAAGTCTTTTGTTATCTTGTCGGAACTGTTTAATTAAGTTTTGTTTGTTTTCACAGCATGCTGTTTGGCAATCTTTATATTTATTTTGACTGGAATGGAAAAACAGAGATATCAGGTGGGCTTTAACTCCAGTAACTATTGTTATCAATCGCAAAATCAATCATAATTAAACATAAATTGACTGTATATATATATAAAAATAAACTGGAAAATGCTGTAGCTTAATGTTGTGAATCCATCTTGTGCGTTTTTAATGAAGCGGTTTATTTTAATCTTCCCTTTTTAGACAGCAACAGGAAAAACATTTTTCTGTCCCTGTTGGTCACCTCCATCCTCGGCACACTCAGCTTCCTGGCGCTGAGAAAGAGCCATCATGAAGAGGAGATGCTCTCTGAAGAGGAAGGGCAGTCGCTGCTCTCAGCGCGAACGATGTAAATGATTATCCTTTAGATAATTATGTGTTTTTCACAGTAGTCTCACAAAACCACTCAGAACATATGAAAATGTGTGAATCACCACTGGAAAAGGACACAGAGGGTACGAACCTCAAGTGTTTAACAAAAAGTGAAATAGTGGCCTTTTTTTATATGTTACATTTAGAAATATATAAGCATGAACATGATAAAAATGAGCGTCATTTACCTTCCGTCATTCGACCAAGTTAAGAAGAAACCAAACCACCGTAAAAAATGACTTCTTTTTTAAATCACACACCGCAAATTTTGCAAGGCTTTTAAGATGAAGATCTGCAGTTTTAACCCACTCTTGCCCTGACCCCGAGCGTTTTTCTCCAGATCACTGCAATTTGACAGCCAGGCCTGATCATCGCACTTTATATAAGTAGAGTGCAATCAGCCAGATTTGGGGCAGCTGGGACGGAGACTTTCTTCATAAGAGTGACTGCTGTTAAAGACCCCAAAACTCACCAAGCACAGATCCCTCCCAACCTTAGTTAAGACATATTTCAGTTTTCGAGATGAAACAAAAAAGAAAAACATGGCTAAAAGTCATAAAAGCCCAGTTGCAAGGTTGTGTGTAGAACATTTTAGCAAAAGTGTGATGAGACTGAAATTAGGAGATCATATAGAAATCTTGTTAGCATGCTAAGTTTGAACAAAAATGAATTTTCTTAGCGTGTCTGTGCTTAGGCAGCAGGTTGCATTAATACGCTGTTTAGGTATCTCCAATATGTAGGTGTTCAATCCTTCGCTTATTGGCTGAGTTTATGTTGTGTATATGATTCCAACAAAATAATAAGGAATCCAAGGGGAGCCAGCATTTACTGTGAAAAACACTTTTTGTACAATATGTTGGGATTTTCCAGGGATCTGTTATGCAGCTAAAGTCTGTTTAATTGTAATTTGCCTCACTTGTTCTTGCCCAAAGGGAAGTTAAATCCTTGTTTGTGTGTGCAGTTTATTTCTATTGATTAACATCATCTTAGTAGAAGTTGAGATGGATTTGTTTTTTTCTTTTCTTCAGGTATAAGCACAGAGCAAACACTGCTGTGCAGGATGCCAAGTCAGAATTCAGTAAGTCGAATGAGTGATTTTTCAATACCACTCAGATTTTTTTTGTTAACCATTAACATTATTCTCTTTCTGCACCGTTGCAATGTTGGTTTTACTGCAGGACTTAAAAAAATAACCACTCACCTTATCTTGTTCTTACCTGCTTGCAGCTCAGGTTTGTTTTAGAAAACAAATGTCATTATTGTTAATAAAATATGGGATGCACCTAAATAATGTTACTTTATAACTTTCAAAGCTGTTCATAGTTTTCATTTTTCATTTTTTGTTTAATATGTGGGATTTGCTCATTTACACTTCGCGTCAGCATGCATTTACTGGAATCAGCGCACACAAGACGTATACAAAGGCATCAAAGATCTTACAGAATGTGTGATTTTCCCTTCCTGTCTCAGTTGTTCGGCAGACTGCAGGGTGGCATCCATGTGCTCATCATTTCTAGTGTAACTTGCAGACACTCACAGGCAGTTTTGTTTTTTTCTTTAAGTGACGAAAGCTTTCATCTGGATAAAAACTCCTCTAACATTGCAAGCGAGTACATAAAAACTGCCTGTGCCAGAGTTTTATTTCAGATCATATCTCTGTTTGTCAACAGAGACTGTGCTGCGCTCGCTCCTGCCTTCAGTGCAGCCTCGAGCTGTTTGGATGATCAGATTGCTCTTTGTCTTCCGTGTATCTTGCGTTCATGTTACCTTTTGTACGCCCTCCGTAAAGGTATCTGGTTTATTGGAAAGAAACGCTGATTTATGTCAAGAAGGGGGCATCCAGGCATCTACAAACAAACTTAGTGAGGTTTTTTTTCTTTTGAAATCTCTAGATTTCTCTCGGGTGCCTTTTTACCTGCATTTTAATGTGGCTTTTTTTGGCTTATTGAGATGGAATATTTTCCATTTTTCTGTCTGCACTGAACTGCAGTTTTCAGAGGGTAACAAGGCCTTTGCATTTTTCATCTGAGCTCAATCCAGATGTCTATAAGGGTTAGGAATACAATATGTATCTATTAGCAATTCAAATCAGTGCATTGTGTTTCCCGCTGTGCAGAAACCATCCTGCAGCTTCTGAAGGCTAAAACTATACTGCTCCTGAGCCCCTGCATGGCATATAGCGGTAAGTTGAATGGAGATAACTTGATAAGTGTCTTAGCCTCCAGTGAAGGCTTCAGCTACAGCATGAACTTCTTGTCCTCCAGGCCTGGAGCTGGCTTTCTACAGTGGTGTGTATGGGACGTGCATTGGAGCAACAGCGCAGTTCGGAGAAGCAGCCAAGGGCTTGATTGGGATCTCTGGGATTATGGTAGGCATCGGAGAAATCGTGGGTAAGTTAACAAACCTCTTTTACAGCATGTTATGGGGATTTAAAGTCACTGGTTGTGATTGAATTCATTAAAATCTCCCTTTTCATCAGGTGGAGGCTTGTTTGGATTACTGTGTAAGAACAATCGCTTCAGACGGACCTCGGTGGTGTTTCTGGGAATGGTTGTCCATTTCGTTGCTTTCTATCTGATCTTCCTCAACATCCCTGATGACGCTCCTCTTATTTTCAATACGACCGCCCAAAAGAAGTCGTATCTAACCCCAAGGTAGTTATTTTCTTTAACATTTTAACAGTGAAGAAGAGTGAACATATGATAGTCCAGTCACAACTATGTCAAGTTTTAACTAAAACTACATTTTCTCCCTCTCAGTGTATCCATTGCCCTGCTGTGCAGCTTCCTGCTTGGACTCGGGGACAGTTGTTTCAACACACAGCTCTACAGCATATTAGGTCGTGTTTATGCTGAACACAGCACGCCTGCTTTCGCCATCTTCAAATTCATCCAGGTAATCCCGAGTTGCCAATTCCAGCACATTGTTAGCAGAGCTGAGCAAAGCTGGGTTAAAATGTTGTCTTGTCAAGTATGAAATAAATTCACCTGAAGCCCCATTAAAAAGGAAAAGGAACAAGAGCCGCATTCACAGCTTAAGCTCCCCCTTTTCTTTGCAGCAAAATTGGTCTCTAAGAAGAAATAAACCCAAGAAACTGTGGGATTTTCTTTAAGTTCAACTGAAGTTAAATTGCATTTGTTTCTGTCTACTACATCTTCGAATCCACTTTGTAAATTATAAGTCCTGTACTTTCCCATGAGACCATATCAGCAAACAAAAGGGATAAGTTTCTATTTTACATTTTTTGGTTAAATGATGGCGCCCTCTAGTTTTATATTCATGTAAAGACATACTGTTAGGTATCTGTGTAAGTAGATGGGGAAATTGTTTTTATGAATCCATTCAAAAATATCAGAAATACAAGCATGAGCAGTAATTTAGAGATAGAAGAACAAAAACATGCAAAGTAACAGTCAAATCTAGTATTGAGACATTATTTTTTATTAAAATTGAATTAAAATGTTGTTCAGTCTGTCATGATGTTACCTCCGCGGATGGTTTAAATGCTAACTATAAAAAACAGACTTGGACAGACAACACGGTGGCTAGTTTGATGCTTCAGTGGTTGTACATGGTGATTGTTTTAATCATGACCAGATTTTTTTCTGACATAACCTGTAAGCTTACAAACTAGTGCAGTTAACCAGCTACCGGAAGTCATTAGCTAGCTCGCATAATGTGTTAATGATTGCAGCTTATGTTGGAGCAGCTGAACAAACAACAATGCATTTTTGTTTTTGGTTTTGTATGTGCTGCTACAGCCTTATAAACAGAGCAGAAATCAAAAAGATCAACAGACCAACGTGCAGAATCTGCTCTGTTGTTTTTCCACGTAGCTGTAAATGTGCCAGTGGTGGATTGAGAGAACACATAATCTTGCTTCCTCATGTCAAGAGTTGGCTGTTGTCAAGTGTTGTGGGAGTAACTTTACCTGTCACACAACAAAATAAAACCTGCTGTCTTCTGTCAGTCTGTTTTTGCAGCAGTGGCGTTCTTCTACAGCGGATATGTGCCGCTGATGGGCCAGCTCCTGCTGATGGTCATCCTGGGCTTTGCTGGAACACTCTGCTTCTTCATTGTGGAGAGGATGCAGAACGTCTCTGTAGATTTGCCAGAATATTAGAAAAAAACAAGACATTTCTGCATCATCTCTGATTGTTACTTTAGGCTCAGACCGGGTGGAAGGAAGTGACAGCAATCGGAAAAACAATCCACTTATTCATTTCATGAGGGGTTCATTAAAAACCTCTTTTTATTATAATGTACTGCCGATTATATAGCCTGTACATTTTGATTAGATTCAGATTTAAAATTGCTGCCATGACCAAGTTGCCTTAAAAAAACCCTCCTGAATGGTATTACCTGATCACCAACCACTCACACTGAACCTTGAACACCGTCTATTCTTATGAACAGCAGCTGCACAGGCACAAAATCGTTGTTAACCATTAACATTATTCTCTTTCTGCACCGTTGCAATGTTGGTTTTACTGTAGGACTTAAAAAATAACCACTCACCTTATCTTGTTCTTACCTGCTTGCAGCTCAGGTTTGTTTTAGAAGATAAATGTCATATTGTTAATAAAATATGGGATGCACCTAAATAATGTTACTTTATAACTTTCAAAGCTGTTCATAGTTTGTCAGAATAAATATATGCAATATTGTTCCTGTAATGTTTTAGAAAAATGTTAACAAATTAATAATGCTTGACAATCACAATCACTGTACTTAACCTTTTTTTTTGTACATTTTGCATGTTTTGCAATATTTTCCAACAAGTTTGTGTATCTTTGATGAATAAAGTTTTATGCATTTTTAGTGTTTTAATTGAAACTGGTTCGCAAAAGTATTGTGTACTCTTGCATTTTACTCAGAGTTAACATAAAACCACAGAAAAACAGTCACTGCCACTGCGAACAACTGGCAAAAACGGTCCAATCTATAGATAGTGAAGAGGAGTATTTACCGAGGTCATACTTATTGATCAAGTTGCTTTTGACCTGACTCGTTTTACGAAGCTGGTTTACTGAATTATCAGGATAACTTTACTGATAAGAAATACATGGACCTGCTTCTTTTTACTTCAGTTTGATTTAAGTGAATTTACTCGCCACAAGGCAGCCAGTGTGCATCCAGTAGTCACTTTATTGTATCACACAAGATAAATCTCCTGGATTGAATCCTGATTTGCCAGATTTATTTGAAAATCAATGGAGCCATTAATCAAAAGAGGAGCGAGGGGAGAGGGTCTCGGTGGAAGAGAAAGGGTTATAGGCCCAGCGGTCCCACATTACTTCACTGGTAATTGAGTATTGATTACATTATAATGAGAGTAAGCAGTTTTGTGTGATCTTAAGTCAATTGTGCCACTTACTTGACAACAACAAAGCACTGATGTGCTAAATGAAGTATACAACATTTACTCACAGAGTTAATTTCTGGCAGGGTTCATATTATTGGTTTAGAGAAATAACCTTGTGAGAAAGTAACTAGGTTTGGATAAGTCTATTACCTGGAGACTGGCATGTCTAATGCTGCTGCTCTTGGTTATACCACAATGTTGGAAGTTTAAGGTTAAACCGCATGCAGGACTGTTACATCTATGAACTACTCATCATTAATATGCATTCATGAGCACATGTATGTCACCCTCATCCTGTGATTCCTAATTCAGCCACAAACATTTTGCAGATGCTATTTTACGTTTACATCAAATTGCATGAGTTCTTTTTTTTTTTTTTTTTTTTGCAATTTCTCATGTTTCAGATTGATTTCTTTACACATACTTGAAAATTCTCATTCATACCTTCAGATTAGCAGAAAAAGGAAAATTAATTTTTTCCTTAGCTGCTGTGTTTACAAAAAAATAATTGCGAGAAAATCATCACGTCTTCCTCAGAAGGACTGCAGCCTTGATTTCCCACAACACCACTTTAGCTGGCGGTGAATTTGTTTTAAAAGCGGAGCACATGTGCACGAACATCAGCACTGATCTACTTCATTTTGTGATATCCTCACATACTTCGTGGTTCCAATTAGAGGGCTTGATGGAAACGGACCTACGGGACTCAGCTGGGGGCTCGACAGAGGTCTGACATCTGAAACGACATGCTGTGCTCTTTGCAGTCAGGTGTTGTGTTTTTGGTGCTCAACAAGAGTCGTACTGTCAGGATACTTAACCAATGAGACAGTTTTAATTTGAAAGTCTGTCTGAGCCGGAGGGATTAATTCATTTCATTTATTAATTTTCATCTGTGACCTGCCTGATTGCCTTAGACTGCCAGTTTAACCAGAGAGTCATATTTATTGCTGCAATTTTTGTACCCACAGCTCACTTTGTTATTAAATTTGAAGACTTGCCTCATTTTCATGTATTATGGAAATCGCACATCTGAGGATATTTGTAGGAATAAGGTTGAGAACACAATTAAATAAGCCAATTTGAAAGGAGAAACATATCCTATCAAATTAGCTGACTAACAACCGTCTGTAAATTATATGCAGGATGAAATGAGCTCAAACAGTTTTAACTGCTCATTTGTTTGTTCTTTTGCCTGCTGGTAGCTTTCCGCACAATAGATGTTGTTGAAATCATCAGCAGAACAATTAAACTAATCATTCAGCAGTTTGTGTTCATTGTTCATCAATCAAAGGTTCATGATCAGTCAATGTCGTGAGACTTGAGAGAATTAGCCTCGCATTAATTAAAAAACCCCGGACTGATTTTTCCTCCACAGCAGCAGAAAAACAAGCCAAACTCAAAATTTTCCTTCTAGAAAAATCTTTTTTTTTTTTTTATTATGGATCTGCGGTCATGACCACCAGAAGCTGACAGAGAAGCTGAGCTCCAGGGATCGGACATAATGCCAGTGTCGGACAGGGATGAACAGCACTTCTCCAGGCTGCAATACGCATTCAAGATAGGGAGCCTTGGCAAACTCCGGGAAGCGCTCTGTGTCTGGATCCTCCACCTCCACCTGCATGGAAGGAGTCAGAAATTGGAAATGCTGCATACATTTGCAGGCTCAACATGCTCTCTCTCTGTGGACTGTCAATCTCACCTGACTGGTATTGTGAAGGAGCTGGGATTGATGAGGGTACAGCTTGTCTGTGTCCTCAGGGGAATATAGGCGAATGTATTTGCTTCCCACCACCTGATGGGAGAGTCCCAGGCGGTAAACAATCTGCAGTCACGTGACAGAACTTTAACACTCGCTGGATTCATACTGCAGTGTTGTTATTATCACCTGAGCCAAGAAGTTCTGCTGAGGGTCTTGGTGAAGAGGAGACACTGTACCTCCAGGCCCAAACCACGCATTTACAGTAATTTCATCCTCGTCTCCCTCGCCAAGGCAGCAGTAATCAGGGAGGCGGATGTCTTCCTTCAGCTCTGGTATCTACGGCAACATCAATCAAACAAAATCCCACCAAGAGGCCATTTAATGCTTATTCCACTGACTTAATAATGTCTTGTTGTTTCTTGCCAGAACATTTGCAGACGTCTCACAGCAACAAATATGGAATAAAAAGGATTTTTTTTTTTTTTTGCTCACTTTTTACACCGCACTCACTTTATAGTCTTTGAAGTATTTTTACTCAAACTAAAGAATGCATGGCTCGAGGATGGCAAATTTGGTCTGTCAGTTCACCACTTTGATCCAGACTGAAATAAATAACTACTGGCTGAACTGCCATAAAATGTTGCTCATATTTATTTTCTCCCAAAGGTGAGACTCACTGACTTTTGTGATCCCTGACTTTTCATCTAGAACTAACAGAAGGCTGACATTGTTGGGTTCTAGTTAAATAAATTAACAAATACTAGATACATCATCATTAAACTTTGTGTACACGTTCATGCTCCCTTCAGGGTGAGATACAGCCTAACTATAAGCCAAAAATAATTCTGTGAAATGTCACTGTTTTAGTTGGTGTTACGATGCTAACACTCTAAGATGGGGAACATTATATCTGCAAAACAAGACCATGTTTGCATTGTCATTGTGTGAATGTCAGCATGCTGACATTAGCAGCTAGCTCAAAGTGCCTCAGTACAACCAAACAAAAAAAAAAGCAAGTGTGACTATTGATCTCTGATTCTTTCATTTAGGATAACTGCTGATGCTAAACATTTGTTTAACACAACCGCCCTCTTTTTCCCAAATGGAAAATCTGTTTTTTTCCCAAATGGAAAATCTGTTTACTTACATGTGTGAAACCCACTTTGCTCATTTAATTTAAGGTTACATTTAGCCAAACATTACTGTCACCAAAATAAGAATGAAAAGCAAACAGCAGATAATTAAGATAATTAATTATTTATCATTAGATCTGAACTTTAAAATCCCTATTCCTTGTATGAAATATTGCTTTTGGTAACTTAGTCTTATTAATAGAAGGAAAGCATTTATAAAACAAGATTACACATTGTCAAGAATCCACCAAATGTGTTTTTCTCATGCAGTAATCAGGCGTTGTAAAGAATTTCACAGACTGATATAAATAAACAGCTGACTGCATCCTTATCCTGAGGGAAGAGGATGCAGTGTGAAAATCAGTTGATGACTCCTTGCTTTTCCTCATTCTGATTTACCAAACAGCCCAAAATAACAGTTTTTTGCTTGACAATGTGCCCTTTTGCTAAAGTTCAATCCAGACAATATATTGATGGTGAAATTAGGACTAAAAAGTCAGTGGTGTTTCAAAGCAATGTGGTGGAAGGACCAAAGCTGCATGAAAGGAGAGTCCTATTCTTCAAAGTGAAAAAATGATAAAGGCTAATTATGAAACTGAAAACTGACAAAATCCTTTTTTTTCATGACCATGTATTCAATTTCCAGAGTGAATTCATTACCTCACCTGATCAAACAGCTGATGTTGAGCGAGGTAACCCAAAGCTTTTACTCCATCCTGAGTGCTTTTGATCTGCGGGGCAAATTAAAATCAAAGTGTCATGTCAGAAATCACACGGAGGAATTCAATTTTTCATTGTTTGCATGAACAATGCAAGTTGCCTGCAGAGGATGAACTTACTTTATTTAAAATGTACCGATCAATGAACTCATTGACTGTGAGCAGTGTTTGGGACCATTCCTCATCGGTGTACCTGGATCCCACCTCGACAGGAACAGTTCGACAACCGGCGATGGATCTTATGTATTCTATGCTTTGCGAGAGGAGAAAGTAAATGAATTAAACATGACTGTAACACTGAGGAATAATTCATAAAAAAAAGGGCTGGTAATTCAGCATTCCAGCACTGCAGAAAAATACGTCATGTGTGCACTTCTAGATGTCCTCCTCCACCATTAGAGCTGAGAGTCAGATGCCAGGAGCCGTATGTCAGGTGTCAGAGTGAATAGTCAGCTGTCAGGAGTCAGCAGTGAGAGGGAGGACAGTGAAGGATTTTCTTAAATGAAGAGGCAGTTACATCAGACTCTGGTGTCAGACGTGAGAGTCAAGAATACGGGATGTTGAAAAAAACAACCTAAACTCGCTTAAACTCTGCTTCTGTTGTTCCAACTTTAACATCTTAAAGCAATTACGATTGACGTGTGTGAGTGTTCACGTATGCACTCACACATAATGAGATGGACTGCCATCTTTTCAATACAAATTAACACTCATCCATTCACACACACACATTGACACACAGTGGGCGGGTGGCCTCACACTGCCATCCATGGGAAGTGCATACACACACATTTACACACACCAATGGAACAGCCATCAGGAACAATTTGGGTTTCAGTTTCTTGCCCAAGGACACTTCAACATGCAGACTGGAGGAGTCTGGGATCAAACCACCGACCCTCTGATAGGAACACAACCTGCTCAACCCTCTGAGCTGCAGGCGCCCCTGGACTAAACGTGAGCAAGGTTGTAGTGTTCAACTATCACAGAGTACTACTGCTGTGTGTGCCAGTACTATAGATAACAGTGAGTTTCTGCATGAGAACCTACTTTACAGCTTATGATTTAAAATAACCTAAAATGCACTGGCAGACCTTTGAGTTCAGCACATAGTCAGGAAATTAAATAGTTGACAAAACCAGCATGACATCACCAGTCGGTATTAAGGCTGTCACCATCTTGTTGTTTTTAACCAGTTTATTTGGAGGAGAGGGTAGAACAAGGAGGAAATGAGCTAAAAAAAACAACTCATTTTTGAATTAGGCTGTAAATATGTTTATTTCTGCTGTAAAGTTGGGCATTTTAATATGGGACTTGATGAGAATTTACTCTCTTTTGAAGTCAGCCTCATATGGCCCTTTGAAGAACTGCAGGTTTTGGCACTTGCTATTTTTCAGCACGCTTGGTTCAGCAGAGAGTCTGACTGAATGAGTTAAACTCTCAGAACCAAACGGCCCACAATAAGGTTCAAAAGGCATGTTTGAGATCTTTCTTCTTTTCTTTCTTCTTGTTTCCACCGAGCAGCAGGACTTAAACGTGCGGTAAAGATCTTGGGATAAAAAAAAAAAAGTGTTCATAATAGAGAAAAACAACTAACATGGTGATGTCATCTGGACATAAATATGCAAAACAACACTGCTGGATATGGAGCACCCTTTAACTGAACAACACCACACAGAAAAAACCAAACAAACCTCCAGCGGTGCTCATTGAGGGCGGGCCAGTGGTCAATGATCCCTTCTAAAATCACTGGTTTGAGGGGGAGCAGGTAGTTTGTGTTGAAGCACTCGAGTGAAGGGCACTTTATCCTGGGAACTGCCAACTCCTCTTTGATCACGGGAACATGTGGGAGCTCGATCTTTATTTTCTGTTAATGATGCCAAAACAACGAGGGTTTGTCAAATCTTTAAATCACTTCTCAAAGTGAGAGCTTTCATGTGAGAACGACGATAAAAACAGTGCGTTTGTCATCACATTTCTTTACAGTAGAGCAAAAGCATTTAGTTTTAAAATCATTTGCTATAAAAAAAAATGACAGCTACATTTATAACTGTTTTATAAATTTTAGCAACTAAAATGTGAGAATGTGCTGATTTCCTTTGTTTTATTTGAGAGCAATTATTATCATTAGGTTTGGGACTCTTGGTGGGGCAAAATGTGCAATCTGAAGATGTCACTGTGAGCTTTCGGACAATGTGATTTCTCACTACTTTGTGAAATTTAATTGGCTCACTGATTGATTATCTAAGAATATAATTGGCAGATTAAAGGACAAAAAAACAGTCATTAGTTGCAGCTGGGCTTAAGTGCTCTTAGACATGGGTACTTATGCCAACTGAATATATTGAAGGTTTTAAATTTGAGCTTTTCAAAGGCAAAGAAAACAAACATGCATCCCAATAAAAACACTCTCTTACAACACCAACCTTTCAATCTCAATTTTGATGGCATCTATACAAATTGATCTGGCATTTCAGTGTTTGTTGCGCTTTATCCTCACTGTCATGATATGGAGGGCATAGAAATAAGGGCAACAAGGCAATTATTTCTCTAAAACTTCTAAAAGGCTTATTCGAAAATGTCCTCGTCAGTGATTCTATGTTGCCAACTTTGAATCATCGAGAAAACTTAGCTAAAATCCTGCAGAGGCATCACATTTCCATCCTCATGGATGTAATAAGGTTCAATAAACTAAAGTAACAAATTCATGTGGAATGAATACAGATTCAACAAAGAAAACTGACCTTGACCTCAGGATGATCACTTTCATCCTCCTCTTTAGTCGACTGTTGGACTTCCTTCTGAAGAATCTGAACAATAACCTGAAGAATATTATCCATGATGGCTGCACCCATGAGTAAACCCATGTCACAAGTCCTTACAGCCTGCAGCACTACTTCTGCTGATGGATCTTCACTGCACAGAGCTGCCACTTTGAACAGGCAGCCATAAGAGTAAACACGTCTCCACTCTTTGTCCACGTGGCGCCAGGTTCCTGTGTTGAGCTTCTCCCAGGAAAAATCCAAAATGATCTGAGCATTATGCATTAGGCTGGTACTCATGGTGTCGCTGTACAGCTGCTGCCTGCACCTTTTTAGCATTTCCACCACACTTGACTCCACGTTGTCACTGAACTGCAGTGGAAACTGTTCCTCAGTAAGAGGCAAAGCAGCAGAGATCTTTGACCACAGCCTGGCCATTGATGAGAAGGTCTTTATTTATGCTATGAGAGAGACAATAAGGATGAGTTAGAGCAACACTTTTTCTGACTCAATTCCTAATAAGGATGTCACAGTTAGCTCACTGCTGCAGTGAAAGAGATACAGGCTCCTAATGTTCAAACTGGCAGCCACAAAACACAGGTGAGAACACTGTAAGCCAGAACTTGGGATGACACATGCACATTGACGACACTTGGTCACATTGTTGCTGCCACTGCCAGCTCTGCTTCCATGTGACTCCGTCCATGTTTGGATGCTCTGTGCAGCTGGAAATGATGCCGAAGTACAGGGCAGCCAACTTTGGGCACATGATTTATTTCAGTACAGAAAGCCTTGTGAACCTCGTGAAGGCCCACTAAACAGAGCTAAACAGAATGACTGCATTTAATATTCCACACGCCTGAGGTCATCAACAGCATCAGGGCAGTTTACAGACCTTACAATACACTCCAAGAGTACCCATGCCAGTGTAAAAATCTCATCAGCTAAAATCATTTGTGCAACCTTTGACTTTCTGAATACTTTCCAAAAACAACAAAACAAGAAAGTTAAATTATTCAGTTTGTATGGGGACTTCTTGTCCTGCTGTCAAAACTTATTATGGAAGTCATTAAGAGCGATGGTCAGAGTTCACCTTATCTATTTTCAAATCCAGTAGAGCGAGAAAGATAATGATATATTTTTTTAAACCCACAGAGATTGGACTAAGGTGACATGTTTTTTACTCTGTGCTCATTTAAACACCACAAACTGGAGATGCACTAAAAGAACCTAAAATCAGCTAAAAATCAAAATCAAACCGCAAGGCTGGATTATAATAATTTCAATGAAGGGGTTTATTTAAACACCCATGTACAAGTTTAAAACGAAACTTTATATAAAAAGCTAAATATATTTTTAATCAGGTGTCAATTTGGCTTCATAAATACAAACTGACACTGTATATTAATCCTAAATACAGATAATTCGTTTGACTTTTTGCAGTGTAGTATTGAGACTTTCGTTTTGTATTACAAAGTTTTCATTGTGTTAAGTTTCAAAAGACGACAACAACAACCATATTATATTCGACATAATAAAGAACATTTTGAATTTTATGTTAACAGCCTGCTAATAAAAACAGCCTTTCCTTTATTGGTTTAGGAACAAAATTAAGCTAATATTTGCCCATTCAAGCTAACAGCGGAAGCTGCTACACTTTTAAACTCTGCCAGCTAAAACCAAGTTACGTTTATTTTATTAGCATAATTACATCTACCTGTTATTGCGGCATTTACACCGTTAATCCAATTTTAACTTTGAACTACGGAGATTAAGCCAAACACCGAAGCAATTCCACCTCCAACTTCACTACCTGTGTAACAACAAAAACATACCGGAAGGGAATTGGATAACGGAAAAACATTGGTTCCACTTTACGTTCGTGTACAAAAGATGCGCGCTTGAAAAAAGGTAAGATTACAATGAGCGAGTTCACAGTTCTAGAGCTTTTAGCAAAAACAAGTCGAAGTTTAATCTTTAGTTTATTTTTTCAACACAAACATTAATCTGTATTCATTCTGTGCTCCTGTAAAGGGTGACATCAAACACCTGTGTAATCCCTTATGTGTTAGATACAACACCAGGAACAATATTCTACAGAGCCACTTACAGAGCTAGTTTAACAATAAAAATAATAATAATCTTGTTTAATGATTAGAGTGTATTGGGACGCACCACCCAGCCCACCCCTAGCACACTCTCTACTGTACACAACCACACCTGTTTGTCAAACGATGCCAGTATCCGACTGCGGATGCACCCTCCCACACTCTGCTCCTACACTGTCCCATCTGTCTGCAACCTCTCAGCCCTGTAGCTGCATAAAAATGTGTTACTTTCTCACTTGAGCACTTTCTTTTTATAGATTATCAGCCAGCTGTGGTAAAGCTCCCTCAATTAAAATTAAACAGTGCTCCTTTGACAGCACAGCCTGATTTACATGCACGTGGAGACACGTTAGATAAATACTAAATCTGTCTCAACAGGTGAACAACATCCAGTCATTATGTGGCATTGAGGCAACAATTCTTCCATTATAATAAATGACAGCGCAATTGTTACACAAACATTTGTTTTCCCCATCTTTTCATTGCACCTGCTACTCAGAATGTTTTATGTAAATTCAGATATTCCTAGAAGGCTGATTGATATGTATCTGCTCATGCGAGGCTAAAACAATAATTGGGTTTGTCTTTTTGATGTCACACAGAGATATTTGAGTTTTTCATATTCAATTGCTTTTTTGGGGGGTGAAGCCTGAACAAACATGATAGGAAACCTTCTGCAGGGAAGTCTAGAATCCATAAACACACTGCACTATTATCAAATGTCAAACACTCTATGTAATTCAAATAATCTCAGTGCAAACCGTGTTGCTGTTCCTGTATGTAAAGCAGATGGAAACAAGAGTGAGACAGCCAGCTTTTCCAGGCATCACTGGGGATTTTAAAATGTTTCATGCATTTCTGTTCATTCTAACTGTGTCAACAGCAGAATTCTCGTGGCTCGATCTATTGTTCACTTACTTGCAAGGAGGTGAGAAATTACTGTGTAGGCCAAAATTGCTGCGTGTGTGTGTGTGTTTTTTTTCTCTTTTAAGCTCTTGGTATTGCTTATGGAATAAAGGGACTGAGAGGGAAAAAAAGCAATTACAAATTTAATTTAAAAGAGTAAAGAAAAGGATGGAGAGCATACCAAACAAAAAAGTGTTTAAGCTGAAGGTTTGAACTGCACACGAAACAAATTATGCGTAACATTCAAAAAGATCAATAGCAATCAATTACAATAAAATTTGGGGCCAAATATCATCCGTACAATCCTGTATCGCAGGTAAAAAGCTTTCAGAAAACAGAATTCCTTCTATAAAAAGATGGTGAGATACAGAGACATGGCATCAGCTGGTCAAACACAATGTGTTCATTATTGTATGGGATGCTGTGGGACACACACTTCACACCATGACGTGAATGCTGTGTTTGTGTACCTCTGCTCGTGTGAGCAGTGGGGGTGGTCCCAGCAGGAAAGGCCGATGTATTATTCAGATATTTCTGACTCTGTAGTTGTAAGACGGCGCAGGGACACACTGAGGGTCAGAGGCCCAGCAATGTTATTCCTCCCTGTGCTGTCAGCACTGACTTCATGTGCATGCTGTCCTCCCAGATCTCTGTTAGCAGGGGTCAGTGACCTTTCCCCACTTTACGTGGAAGAGGAGGGCAATCACTTTATCTGTTCCTCCAAAGGCCAAGGCCTTGTTAGCTGGTGTCAATCTAAAGATATGAAGATTTCATTTCCAAATGCTGCATGTGCCATTTTCTACATTTTCTCCAAATAAAGGATTGTTGATGATTGCATCTTTCTGATGATGGCTTCCTCACCAATGACTACAACTACTATAACTATAACTGCTGTTTTCTTTGAATGCCAAACAACTATAATAACTACTTTTTTGTATCAGGAGATTTTTTTATCAAGCAATTCTGGTGAGCTGAGAAAATAAACAGCAGTTTCTTACTACACCGACTGAACAAAATAGTTAATGAATGGTGAAAGGTCAGGACTCCACTGCACAAAAGCACATGAAATTTACAGCAGGTGTATGTACAGTACATTAAAAGTAACAATGTCCAACACCTTAAATATTTGTACACAAGTCAACTGTATTGTATGTTGTAGCAGTACAAACAATGAAGCAACAGAAAAAGGACAACCAAATCAAGAATAAATACAGAGTAAATATGCATAGAGATAGATTATGGGCATGTATACATGTCTATATACATTATGTCCAACATGTAGGACTATATCGACAATGTTATGTACATGAAGCAGGAAATTTACAGTGACAGGGCAAGATATGTCTATGTTAAAATCTGTCCATTTACATATTTACTGTGCAAATATTAGTGTGGTATCAATCTAATCCAACTCTAATGAGCAAGAAAGAAAATTAGTGTATTAAACAAAATGTCCAGCAAGTCCTTCGCTACAGGATTTTTGAATGAAAAATAATGAAGATAGCATCCTCATGAATGATAATGATGATAAGGAATATTGTTTTTAATTAAAACTGTATCTATTTTGTTTCCTAAGTTTGATAATATTTCATTTATGCAAAGTAGTTTACTGTAAGGTTAACCATTTAAATTGTTTGCCAGTACAAATGGGAGTTTTCTTGTTATGTTGTTTGCAATTGCCTTGGATTTGTGCCCGAGTTGTGCAGTAAACAATTAATTTGTTTTGTATTATCATGAATCCCTTTGAACCTGCCTGTGGCAGCAGGGCTGTAACAAAAAACCTCGGCAGCAGCAGCTCGGGGTTTGCCAGCAGCCGAACAGGGCAGCAGGGCAGCATGGGCCATGACTGTCAGCAGCGAATTCCCAGAGGCCTGCGAGGGCTGAACCGCCGGGACACCACAGGAGGGATGTAATCACCACTATTACGCTCCAGGTGCTGCTGAAATAAAAGATGGAAACAAGCCTCCGGTGGTGTTGCCATGGATCGGAATCCAATTAAACACTGTTTAGCTCGACACAAACTGCTAGTCGTAGCCTGTTGACTCATGAAATTAATGTATTGTCGTGGCACAAAGAAACTGTTGCAACAGAGAGTGCAGCCTGACCCGAGGCGGGACCCATTCAAACAGCTAGAGCTTAATTCTTAGGTGATGTAAATTTAATTTGGCAATTGAGGAGTCAGGGAGACGACACAATGTTTCATCCGTACTAGCACAATCTGTGAATTTTCGTTGTTGCTCAGCTTCTGAAGGTCATCTGTTTGCTTAAGTCTGCATGCAAACACACATCATGTCAGCGCTTCCAAATCCAGTGTCACATTTATCCCCAAGGCAATTTATGCGTACATAAAAACTAGTGGAGGTTAAGGGTTGCCACATTCCTTGGAAACCCGGTAATGGGTATTTGGAAATACCCCGAGGAGGTAACAAATGAGAGGTGTAAAGTTAAATGTCCTGTGAAATCATCAGGAGATCTGAAACAAGCTGCCATTACAGCCTCTGGGAGGTTTCCACAGACAATTATCCTGGGCACACCCAGCCCTCAGCTCTGTGTGACTACAGGTCATCGTCGCAGGGCTGCTCACTTACAGATGTTGCTGGTAAGTCGGAGGAAAGGATGACGAAGAATTCCCCTGGGTCACTGCGGAGACATGGGCTGGCCAGCTTGGCGTACCTCCACAGAGCGGTGTTAGTGGAGTGCTCTTTGCTGGCTCGCTCCGAGCAGGTGCTCAGTTCCAGTGGCTTAATGTGGGACGCCAGAGTGCAGGCAGTCCGTCAAAACCACTTTGGATCAAATTAATGCAACCAGGTGTGCCCCTGCAGTTGGGGCTCAGGTGACACCTGCTACTTCGCTTTAATTAGAGCTCAAACAGCTGTTTCAGAATAGACAGAGAAGGAGAGGGTCCCCGGGTTAGTTTGCTGCCTCACTCCTTGATATTGGTCACGCTCTGTTATTGGTGCAAGTTTTTGGGTGAGGCTGATTCATACAGTAGATCAATTCCACTCAGTTTGGAAACATACATTTTTTCGACCTTTAGTAGAAAATAAAACAGCTGCTTGAGTAATCCCATTTTTAACTCTCTCCCGGTGCATTTACGAGACGAGAGGGGCACTTCTGGCCAAAAAGACTCACTTCTGACAAATATGACTCACTTGCTAAGCAAGGTGAAGATAAAAGTGGAGGCAGTCTTCACCTCGTTATTCTAGTACTGTGGAGAATCTTCAGGGGGCTGCAAGCTCCGAGGGTAGTTTAGGTAGCTTTGATCTTTCTTGGATGCAGTAATAAGCATAGTGCAGATGAAGAGAGAAGGTATCCATCTTGAAATACGATTTCCCTTTGGTTCTTTAACAAGGCTAAAAAGAGGTGGGTGGTCAGCTCCAGGGGCTCTGCAGGAAATTCTAAGCTCCTGACAGCGTGTGAGTGTGGAGCTCATACATGGTGACTGTAGCATCTGAACAAAGTGATATTACTCCAAATGCTCAGGAGGCCCCTGCAGCTGGGGATCATGGGAATCATCACTGAAACTTGCATGCCCCCCCCCCCCCAGAAATCTGCAAGTCACAAGGTGGAGAGTCTGTGTCATAAACCTACATGAGGAGAGGACAGAACATTTCTAAATGTGCATAAACTCTTTACATATCTCGCCTAACAGGCTGCACTTCTGAGGAAAAGCAAACACAATATTATGACACTGGTATGATGAATCTCTTTTCCTACATATGCATATACATGCAATTCATGAGTATGGTTAACAGCGTGTGCTCATTAATTTTAATTTGCTTGCGGATTTAAAAGAGATGTTTTTTTGTTTTTTTTTAATGGCAAAAGGTGTCTTTAAAAGGCTCTTCCTTAACAAACCTGAGTGCTCATTCTCCCTCAGCTCTGCTCTGAGACAGTTCAAAGGTCAATCCAACACCAGAAGTTCATTACCAGCAGAGAGCAGTATTGTGGCAGCAAAGTCCTCCCCGTCACAGCTTAATAATTTAGTATGCAAAGAGGAAACAGAGATAGTCGCGTATCTGGTGCCTTCTTTGTTGACAGTGTTTTGACTCCAAAGGCTTTTCATCAGGTCAGATTTATGAATGACATCCTCAGCAGTACAGAGAGAGGCTGTAAAACAGAGATTAAGACTTCAAAATCCTGTCAACAGACAGACAATTATTCTTAGCTATGTACACTACAGACTTTACTGTTTGCTTACTTTCCAATCTGAGCAGAATGATTACTTCAGGTAAATAAAAAAGCAGTGTTACACTCAGTTTTAAACCAAAAATGGCTGATGGAGAAGTCTCTGTTGAAATTTCTACCAGTACATTGAATGCATACAATGTCCTGAGCAAGATGAATGTACAGTACAGGTTTAAACGTCTTTGTTTTGTTTGTCCTTGACCATGTTTTCTGAATTTAAGGATAAAGATTTTGTTGTACCTATTAGAGGATATTTTATCCTCTTCTTTGGATTTTTTTTTTTTTTTTTTTTTTAAATTGCACTAGC
>JAQNCA010000010.1:6640675-6651160 GCA_029783725.1 Acanthurus tractus
CAGGATATTTTATCATCTTCTTTGCAATTTTTTTTTTTTTTTTTTTTTAAATTGCACTAGCTCAAAGAGGTGACAGAAGACCAGAAAGACATCGAGAAACGAAAATGAACACGCTCTAAAAGCACATATCGCTGTATAAACCTGAGTCAAGGATACCTTTTGGCTGTTTGTGAACAAATAAAAGCTGTGGGCGTCTGACCTTGGCACAAGCTACCAGCTTCAAACTGGGTCGGCAGTCACCTCTACTTTTGAAAAGAAGTCCATTCTTCATTTGTGTGCAAGACGAAAAAACCTTGCAGCAGGTGAATGCATCCATGGAGCTGCATGTCACTATATGGGAGGGTAAACGTTCACACTGGTTTGTGGTGGAAAGGAGAGGATGGTTAATTTGCGTGGCACCTGTGACCTGCCACTGCTTCTGTCACAAACAACTGCCTGGCCGAATAGGGAGGGAGAGAGGAAGATGCATCGCGGCAGAGTCTTGTTTCTTTTTATCCAAACAATCTTGGGCGGTCATATGCAGAGCGCTGCCAAAATGTCATCACACGGTATTGATTTGGGAAACCTGAGGAGCTGATTGATGATTTAGAATCTGGACTCTGAACAACAGCTTCCCTTTAATGGCTCTCTACTCAGCTCTGCATGTGAGCTGTCCACATGGAGGGGGGAAGATATATTTTCCATTGTTTTAACTTATTATTATCATTCAACACTGACTTTATTCTGCACAAATATACATATAAATACTTTACTTTTTCCTTGCAATGCATCAAGAATGCTTCGCTAAAACATGAATAAAGCAGAGCAAAGTATTCCAGTCCTTCAACCACCTGCCTCTCCGTTGAACAAACACACAGACACATCCCTGAACATGCCCAAGGGCTCTTATCACATCCAGCTGTCAAATGGGCTCTGATACATCATCCGAGCTCTGTGTTCACATTCTGACACTTTGACCCATCAGAATAAATCTTTAATATTTCTGAACGGTTCGGGTGTTCGTGCCTTTTGTTTTTGAATTTACATGGATTCATTTCCATATTACAAAACTTGTCTCTTTTGGTATCCACGCACGTTTTTACGGTGTGTGGGTTCGAGTGTGTTAGTGTCAGCCATTATAAGGTGTTTATCGTTTCACTGAGTGACAGTGCACTGAGGACAGACACGTTGTGTTTGGCTGTTTTTCTTTGCTGCACAAAACACATCAGACTTTTACAGATTTCCTATAACAAATAAAACTTTCCTCTGCTTTTTCCTCCTCTTCAGAAACAAATTGGCATCTATCTGCCTTAAAAAATAAAAGCTGCATTACCGGTGACCTTGTAAGTTGGAGTCTTGTTTAAAATGACAGTGGCATGGTTCCTTTGAAATCTCAGAACAATCAGTCTTTCATAATTTATGTCATTAAAGCTTATATAAAATTAAAATGAACTGTTCACATGTTCTTTCCTCGTCAGGTTTACGTGTGTGTGCAGTGGCAGCTCTGTGAAATAAGAAAGGAACATGTTTAATTAAATGTTAAATGTTCTTGTATGTAACATATTCTCTGAACAGATCCGTTTAAATAGAAATCAATAAACATCCAGAATGATTCTTAGGACTAACCGTTGAACTGGCTGAAGGACTGCTGTCCTCTTATTTTTCCCCTGAAATCAAAACACAACCAGTTCATTAGTTCCCTCTGTCTGGTTGAGAGAAGATTTGCCTGCGGGGAGATTTGTCCTGTCTTGCCTGTGGGCCTCACAGTCTCTTTTATGTTAACTTGATTGCATTTTTGACATTGAAAATTGAAATACCAACATGAAAATTTCACTGCATGGGTTTTAAAGACATTAATTCTATGTTAACACACTGGTGGTCATCATCATCTTCGTCCTCAGCGAAACTTTTTTTGTTCTTTTTAATTGACACACTTTTATTTGCAGCAAAGAAGAGAGGTTTTAGCTGTTCTGCAGCAATCAATAACATACTTTGTGGACTTAATCCATAAAAAAACAGTTCAAATGTGAGTGGGAAGACCCTTTGATACTCTGTCTGGCCACAGAAAACATTTCCATTTGCTATGTTTTCAAACAAACACTAGGATGAATCCTTTGCTTGTAGGATGTGAAAGATTTGGCAGTTCACTGACTCCAGGCAAACTTGGCAAGCCTCAGTGGTTTATATCTTAGCTCAGACGGACTAGAGTCCATTCGCTATAACAGACTCAAGCCTCTCCTCTAACATGGTCCTCTAATCTTGATGCTAATACTTAGCAAAACATAGAAAGGTTGTGATTCCTCATGGCACAACTGTAGAGGGAGTAGCTTGTGTGAAATAATCATAATATAATGCACAAAAGACATCATAAAAATAATGCAAGCTATTTAGTCATTTTTAAAATGTAGTGGATGAAACTCATTTCACCACAGAGAGGATAAACACATTTCAAAAAATTCATTATGACTTGTGCAATTACTTTCTGTACGAATTCCTTATGTCCAAGTTCTAGCTATGAGACAGCGGGATGATGAAACAGCATCAAAGGTCATTTTGTAATCATTCAGACAAGATACATTAGCGTGCATTATCTCCATCACAGTTATCACAGTCAATTAAATGTCAGAGCATTGAAAATGCTACAAGCACCAATAATCACCGTCCTGTACAGACAGACAGCATCTCACCAAAAGGGAAAAAAAACATAATGCAATGCCACTGACCGTATATTAAACACTGGAGAGGGTTATGATGTCATCTTTTGGTTTGTCGAATGCTGTTTTCAAGCTTGGAGTTTGGAAAAATGGCCGCCGCCATCTTGGATTCCTGGAGCCAGAAGTGACCATATTTAGTTGAGAAGGTGAAGCTAAGAAGAATATGCATCACTTCCACTGACTGTGTGTTTAGAGCTACAGGGTGCTGTCACTCACAGCCTTTACTTATGCATAACTCTGTGCCTGATATGATTAAAAGCGTGGGTAAGATAAAAATTCCTATTGAGTTGTGGGGAAGTAAGCAACATAGGCAAATCTGTTCTTTGCACCAGGCCGTAAACATTTTTATTTCTGCTAGGTTGTACAGTTAAATATGGGGCTCTGTGAGGACTGACTCACTTTTTGCATCAGTCTCAGTTTTTTTTCTGTTGTTGTCAGTTTAGATCCTTAGGTTTTTTATGCCAAGTTTATTGTTATAGTGTTAAACTTTAATTATCATAACAATAAAAGTATCACGTAATAATGTGACATTGATCCATTTTTTATTTTTGTCGTGGCAGCAATATGCTGCCATAGCAGAGTGAATACAAATACAATATTTCTATCTTTTTTCCTTCAATCAATAATGCCTAAGACTGTGTTGCCTACTTAATACACCTTCATCTTTATACATGTTTTTCTATGTCGCAAATATGGCTTCTAAAGGTTGATTAATTTGAACTCACCAAAAAACAAATTATTTTGTAATCATTGCACTGCTGTTTCTCATTCAGGCTCAATATTCTGAATTAGCATAGTTTTGCTCAAACTCAGGTGTACTTTTGAAGCAGGGTCATGATATCTATTAGAATTTCATCTTCCCAAAACAGCTGGGCACTGTAGCTTTTACCAAAAATTACCAGACAGGACTAAATAGTGCATTTCTTGGGGCTATCTGCAGACATGTTTCTAAGTTTCATGTTTCGGGGGAGGCTTTCCTCCACAATGACAGCTGGTGCTAAAAAAGGCATGTTTATGATAAAGTGACAAATCCTTTTAGCTTGATAATTATAAAGACATTTGGCCTACTTTAACCAGTAGGGCTGCTGTTTTCCACTTCCTGCCATGAATCAACATTGTTTTTTTAAAGCATGAACATGATCCCCAGTCCTTTCATAACTTTAACCATGCACTTATTATTATTATAATTACAATAAGGCTTCCCTAACCTTAGAAATGATTTTTTTCAGTGAGAGACACACATTATTTTGGTTGTTACAGAGGAAAAGAAAAAGAAAATCTAACTGCTTGTTAGATATCAGCTGTTAGTTTATAAGTTCGAATGATTGGTTAGTAATTAAGAAACAAATGAGGAATAATTCAAAAATGACTTAATGATTAATGACTTGTTAATAAGTTCCTGTCTACTGATCATTTTTTTTCAGCTGAATGTATGTTCCATCATTGTAAAATATAACTACATCAACTAAATACTTATTTTAACCCAAACCACTATCTTTCTATAAACCTAACCTGCTGATACAAACCTCAGATCTAGAAATGCTGCTGTGTGTAGTCCTGGAGGTCACAGAAAAACAACATTTTGTGTTGGAGAACTTGTTGGTGTAAGACCGGCTCAAAAGAAACTCCAAAGGCCAGGTCCAGTGGAGTTTTTTATTGGATTTTTGACAATACAAATATACTAATTACCCCTAGCCTTATGGTTTAATCTATATTACTGTATATAAAGTTTGTGGTTAAATCTGTTTTCCCAGAAAATGTTGTATAATCTTCCATTACTACTGCTCATTACGCCATTCATACCACACCCACAGCTTACATGAATAGTTTTTGATGGAAAACTCGACAATCCAGACACCAACTCTGTCTGTAGATCTGATCAGAGGTACTTCAGCCTCTCCTGCAATTTATAAGCTCTGCATTGTTGCCACACATTTCATTTTTTACCCAGAGTACAGCACACAGGGGCATGATTACCTCTCTACCTGTGTGATGGAGACATTCCCTCCATGACTTGAGGTCCCTTCATGCTTTCATTACAACACAACCATACATCTTCCCCGTATCCCGACAGTGTTCAGGGAGTTCAGAAACCATCAGGGGGGAGCATACAGACATACAGCACTGTATCATTTGTGGCAACCTATCAACGCTAGCCTCACCTTTTTAATTCTGATTTAGAGGGAGCAGTGAGCGTTTGGGCAGAGGTGCTGATGATACAATCCCCTTCACGCCAGGCCCATGGAACAAAAGAGACCACTGAGACCAACTCTCTTCCAAGAGACACATGAATCATGTCTGACAAGGCTCCTCCCCCTGCAGCGTTGCTGCCATGAATTATCTACCTCTGCAGAGGCCTTGATCAATTAGTCAATCTCTCAACTGCGGCCCTCAATTAACAATGCTGCTGGCTCCTAACATGTTGTGCATTACTTGACGCTGCCAATTAAGGCAGCGCTCTGCCACAGCTCTCAGAGATGATACTGGTAAGTATACTGAGGGATTCATCTATAACCACTCTGCGCCTGTGAAGCTGAAAATGAGGGAGTAGAAAGCATCTCTCTTAGATTGATGTGCTCAGGGATGCTGTTAGAAAATTGATTTTGTTATAAATTCAGAGAGAAGGTGCCAATCACCTGTGTTGGCAGCCAAAAACACCCAGTCTGAACAGAATTTGAAACGAAAGCAGAGGTAAAAGGAGATGTCTGCCGGTTCAAACAGAATACAGATTGGTAGTGGGATATGTGGGCCCCCAGTGCTCCTGAGCAACATACCACTACCCTAAGTCCACTCCAATAGACCGTTGCATGTGTCAAGGGGACTCTGGTGCGTGAGCCTTGCTGTAATTGGAGCAATCTGTTCCCTTGGCCTGGAGCTGCTGAGACTGTTACATGTTTGAAGTCATAACCCTGGCAAGATGTCCTTCATTCCCCACGGCCGGTGAGCTGCACGGCTGCTTGTCTGAGAAGCTCCAACCTCTGCATGCTGTTTGCAGCACGCAAAAGCCCTTTGACATCACAACACTCATGAACTGCCAAACTGCTGCTGTCCCTAATTTCTGTTTCTGTCTAAGAAATAGAAAGATAATTTTCAAGAAAGTACAGTAGGTGCTACACAGCTTGAACCCTGGTGTGTTATTAGCTTTTAAATATCTCATTTTCTAATACTAAAAGTAATGTGTAGCTTTCTTAAAGCAACAACCACAGCAGAAACACTACAGTGATATGATATGTACTAAGTATCACAGCCTATAAAGGCTGGAGCTGAGAATTAATTAAAAGAGAGCGAGAGAGAGAGAGAATAAGTACTTGCAAAAGAAAGAACAGGGTCAGACACATCATACAGCAACATATCTGACACTTCAGGGCCCAACACTGAGAATATCTAATGCCATATTAGAGCTAACATATATAATTTGTGATTTTTTTTAATGGAAATAAAACCATATTAATGATAAGATTAACTATTACAGAAATAAATAATAAATAATAAATAAATATATTTTTTTGATATTTTGCTTTATTTTAAACTTTTCTCTATTCATCAGAAATTATTCTTGTGCTACTGCAGCAACCAAATTTCATCTCAAATTTCTCAATAAGAGCTTATTTCACCTCTGGAGCTAAAATTCTGTACTATTTTTTAATATGTTTTACCGTAAATAATACTTTTTTTCACATTTCACAATGCAATATATTAAAATGCAATAAAGATATAGTTATTACTTTTCATCTTTTCCTGTATCTTCTATCCCATTTATTTAATCCTGTACTATATCATGCTAATATGTAGAACTGTCTTATTACATTACATATGATGTTAGAATTCTATATTAATTCTGAATAATAAGAAGTTGAACACTTGCTTTAATTATATATATATATAACTGTGCAGTAGCGTGTTCATATATTATTGACTTGCTGACTTGACTGCTATAGAAAGCAGATCACACCACTGTTTCTTCACCTTGAAATTTCACCCTTAATTGTATTTTTATGGTTCGTACTATTACATTCATTGTATGTTGTCTAAGTTTTAAATGCCTTCTGCTATGCTGTACAAAAAAGTCAGTAAAAAATACAGCAAAAGACCGTCAAATAGCAACAATAAAGAACCGTAAAACCAAAAAAAGGCTAGTAGTTGAGGCTTGTAACAGTCCTCTGACGACAAAACTTTTTCTGTATACTGCAAGAACATAGTCCAGAGAGAAAACTAAACTTTTCACAATATTGCGCATTCACCAAAGAGCTCCAAGTAACGAGAAGACGGCGGAGATGTAACCGTTAGCAAGAGCTAATGTTACCTAGCTACATGTAAGCAACTGTGTAACAACACACACGAACAAAGTAAAAAGAAAAATATCGAGACACATAATTTTTGTAACTAACCATTCACAAACGTCCTGCTGCAGCCACAGACTTGGAACTTCTTCAGGAGCCTCTCCTTCTTGGTCAGACTCTGGTTCAAATTGGTTTGGCTGGACCACAGCGCTTCAACGAGCCATACCGACATACTCTGTGTAAACGTTAGCTCACGGTGCCGGAGCACAAGTCACGCCCCTCTCTTCCAGAGAGACAGTGAGGGGCGTGGCTTGCGCTGAAGGAGGCGTGGACAGGCGCAGCCCACAGAAACAGCCCGTTTTTGGTGGAGCTCACTAGAGAGAGTTTTCAGGCTGGTCGACGTCCAGGAAAACAGTGGGTTTTTCGACAACAAACTTCAAATTGACTGTTTTGGGACCTCTGAGACCTTTATGAACCTGCTAAAAAGGAGTATAATATGGGACCTTTAATTGTGGTAAGAGAAACTGACAAGACCCAAAGCTTACTTGGTTTGACCTGTCAAGTTGAATGCTGGTAAATTCACAAGTAGAAAATGTTTAAAAGCCTTTAAGTGGAAAAGCTTTGTTAATGATTGGACTGTCTTTATAGCTACCAACATTGATGAGGCCTTGCTCCACACCCTCAGTCGTGATGATTTGAGAGACCTTTTTCCTGGACCGGAACGCTTTCTGAGGAGGAAACAGGTTTGGGCTCTTACTAGCCTAGAGGTGATTGGTTAGCTACTTTGCTCTGAAAACATCTAGCAAAAGCCATTTTTTTCTAATTGGGTCTATTGTTTCACTCTTGTACAGATTTTTTGATCCAGTTTCTTTTAGAATGAGAATGCCACCTTACCAGACAAGGCTGGCCCTGATGAAGCAGGAACTGTGTCTTCACCGAGGGGAACACCTCCAGTCTGTTCCCAGACATCCACTCCTTTGGTGAAGATCAGCCCAAAGAGGACCCTACAGCTTCCTAGTACTCCAGAATATGTGGTCTATACAGACAGTGAGTTGGAGCAAGCTCATAAGCACTACTTTGAGATGGCCCGCACTGGCAGAGAGGGGGAATGTGTCATGTCCAAAGAGCTGAGATGCAGGCTGGTGAGGAATGTTGTCACCAGCATGATTTCCATCTTGAGAGCAAGTCAGCAAGGAGAGGAGGTCTGGTACGCTTACAATCATGAAGTCACTGCAATGGCTAGGAGACTAATATTATCCCATGCTAAAGAATAAAGACAAAACTATAAAACATTACTTTGTGCACTTAGATTTTAAAGTATATGGTTATTTTTGGCTGATACTGTTTATCTGTGACATAAAAAAAAGTTCAGTTTTCATCTTTATTTGTTCTTCAATGGCGTCACATTGACTTCTCAGCAAGTGACCAGGGAGAAGATTATGACGCAGGCTCAAGTCTTGGATCAACGATTATTTTGCATCAAACATCTGGGACCAGTTATGATGGCCACAGTTCACATAAGTAGAAACATGTAATTTTGATAATAATAATGGGTATGAAGGCTAGGCAATGTTATGATGGTTCTGGATATCACAATATATTACAGACATTTTTACATTTCAATTCTCATTGGGTCTTGATATATTTTGACGTTACAGATGATTTCATCCATTTGGCTTTCTAAAGAGCAGAAACAGCATATGTTGCTTAATGTAGATGCATAATATTACTCTGTGTGTGGTAGGGGTTTAAGGTGCTTTTGTTTGTCAATATATTTTGCACTACACCGATTGCAATTTTCTGTCCTGCATTAATGTTACACTTAGTAGATTAATTGACACGTCAAATACCCCTTACTGATTTGTCTTCTCCATTTTAGCAGACAAGGAAAGTCTGACAATACAGGCCAGACATTACCAGATCCTGCAGGAGCTGTACAAGAAACCAAAACCAAACCAAGATGTTTTCTCCCAAATCCTTGCACTTGAGTTTCAAGCAAGAAGAGCTTTCATTGACAGTGATGCTCTGAAAGAAGAAGACAGGCCAACTTAGATCCTGGATGCATATCCATGTTTCAAGGATCTTAATCATGTAAGTGATTAACTTGTTGTTTTGGCTTATTGAGAAAAGCAAGCATTGTTGCAGGTTTTAACACTTACTTGCATTTTAGTTGATGGATGAGCTGTGGCGGATCCCGGATAAGGGGAACAGCAAATTCATAGATGAAGTAAAGAAGAGATGGAAAGACTTGTGCGCCAAGGTGCAATTTTACAGCGTTTGGAAGAAAGTGATGAGGCCACCCATGACCCTGGATGTAGGTAAGTCATTTTGCTTTTCTCTCTAGTTCACTGTGTAGCTGTTTCCTCAAACAGGGGTGTGAATAGGATGGTGTATGTCGCCGATATGTAACGCTGAATAAATATGTGCAGAATGATAATACTCTTAATGGTGAAAAAATAAGAATTTTTTTGACCAACACAAACTTGATAATAGTCATGTTTAAGAAGAGTAACTTTGAACTAGAAGTCGATTTGTTCTGTTCTAGTGGAATATGCCATTACCGGAGTTAAGGGCACTCCCCACACTCTTTCCTTCACCAAGTGCATTGCCTAAGAAGCTGGGACATGCCAGTGAGGCATTGCTTCATGTCCATCAGGTGAAAGTTTGTTCACATTTTGTCACATTCAACACTTCATGTATGTCTGCAAAGGCATTTACTGTAATAAGTACCCCAACATTTCCTAAAATATGTAGCGACCTTGACTATTGAGGTAAGAGCCATTCTTCTCATAATGATATCACTAGCAAATATGTTTTGGCTTTTTCGTTTGGTCTTGTCTTTAAAACAGAAAGCAGTCTGCCTTCATATACCACATGTATGGTTAGTATTGCTTCAATCATGGTTACACGCATGGACATTGTGGTGTCTAACAGTTTGAGTGATAGGACTCCTCCTTTCTGTTCTACCCTGAAGAAATTTCTCTGTTTTTTTCTTTCTTCTTTATCTTTAGCCAACAGAAGATCCAACGATCTACCTGCAGAAGAGATCTCTCTGCAGCCATGTGTTACTGTTTAATGGGTTCGCTGTCTTGTCTGTCTTGGAACCACTCTCCTCACCATGTTTGCCAAGGAAGACTTGAGTAAAGGTCTGCTTTATCTGATGGCTTACTACTACACCCTGCATCTCACATATCCAAAGTATGTGGCAACCCTTCTCTCAGTCATTCAGACAGAAATATTACAGGACGCTATCCATGAGGGAGACACCACAGCCTCATTCAAAAGAGCCATGGCAGAGTGGAAAGATTTTATTGGGAAATCTGTGTAAATTCTCACTCATCCAGGTCATATTTATCTGAAGAGTCAAAAAAGCAAGTCAACTGGACTGTGTTTGTTGGGAAGACGTTTCACTTCTCATCCAAGAAGGAACTGGAACAGGAACTGAAGAAGCTTCTTGGATGAGAAGTGAAACGTCTTCCCAACAAACCTAACACAGTCCAGTTGACTTGCTT
>JAQNCA010000010.1:6683460-6700690 GCA_029783725.1 Acanthurus tractus
AAAAACTTAGGTCCTACTTATCCCAAATAGCTAGGAGAAATAAAAAATGCACACCAAACAAAAGCTCGGTTCTCAGGAGGTTAATAAAGCTGTCAAACATCCGATTTGTTACAGCCATGCTTTGAAAAACATTTAGCTCACTAACTTTTGAAAAGCTGGGAGATTTAAAAAGTTACATGTTCTCCTCCTGCGGACTTTCAAAGTTAGTGAAGAAGCCATTGTTTCAGCCAAGTTTTTAATAGATTTCTTAAGCCAACACAATATGCTTTTTTTAAATAGGAAATTCTGGTTTAGTTGTTCAAACACTCCTAAACATGGTAGCAAAGCTTTTGTGGTTCACCTTGAAAGTGACCAGCTGACAAAAATAAACTGTGAGATGGCCTTAAAAATCTAGATTCACAAGATGTATTTTAAACTCCCAGCAGGCTGAAAGTTAAAGCCTACGTTGTCTGTGCCCAGTTTCTACATACAGCGTGGCTTCCTGAAAAGCTGTGCTGTTAATCATTTCCAGCTCCTAACAGGGTGAAAAAAATAAAACAATGGAGACTTTAGCAGAGTGAGTTTTCTTTCCGCGGTTGAAAATCTTAAATCTTAAGATCCAGTGCTTCAGCATTTACTTGTTGCGCTCAGAGCAGCAGGCTTGGAGACGTTGATGTTTCTTTCTGCACACCACTAGTCTGACTGCTGGATGCAGACTGTGGGTATAATAAGCCTGCCACCGGGCTACTGTTTCCATCTGCATTTTCCTCCTTTTTGCTATCTCCGTGCTACTATTTTGCAAGTCCACCATTGTTGCATCTTGGGCTTAGCATCACCTGAAACATCTATTTAACTGGTTTAAGGAAATGCAATCAAGCTACAGCATTTTAACCCTTTGTAGCAGAATGATAATCAGCGCATCCAGACCTTTCTCCAGTGCTCCATACAGAGAGGGATGGTGAGGCAAAACTGTCACACCACAAATACAGGTACACTGTTGGAGAGACAGGTTTGGATGGAATTAATGAATTTTTAGACCGGCTACAATTTGCTTTTTACGTAATCGATGTAATAGACTTTTTAAAGCAACAGATAAATGTTTTGGAAAAATTGTTGTTTGCTCTCTTGCTGAGAGATGAGAAGACTGATGTTAAAATGAATGTTTTCTGATAAATCTAGCTTAATTCTACTCGTATTGTCTCTAGCCACAGTTAAATTGAAAGTTACAAATCTGTTACAAACAAGTCAGTGCACGGGTGTTTCACATAAATGAAAGAAAAGTTCTTGCGGTGGTGGTGCTGTAATATACCGTACTATCAGTTGTCATTGCTGTATTTTTCTACTCAGTCTACAGTGCAATCCTGCTTAATATTCCCCTCATTGTCTGAAATCTTGAAGTTATTAGCCCAGTGTGGAATAGCTACTGTCAATAGCTCTGTCAAATTTCCCATTGTCAGTGCACACCAAATTACAGTGATAAGGGAACGGAACACGGGGGGAGAAACGGGAGGAGAGGGGGAATGTGTGCCACATTTCAGTGGGAATTAAGTGGCCCAGGACAGTTCAGAGATTAACTGTCTTACTTGGCACCCAGGCAGGCAGTTTTCTCGGGTGTCCCCCCCCCCGCCCCCCGCGCTCAATTTGTCACCCAAAACGCGAGATGCTCCTCTCTCTCTCTCACGCTTGTTGCATTTCCATAAATTTACAATTCATTTGTGCGTGCCGATTTTGACGGGAGCACTAAGACAGCGGCACTTTAAGCAGTCATTATTTATTTGTTCTCGTTGGTGTGATTTAAAGGTCGGAGCAGGGGGTCATTAGGCTGAGTCAGCTCCTAGTCATGCCAATAGTGAGAAGGCCTATTGATTTACAGTAGATAACCATCTTTAAGAGAGAAGTGAAGGCAGCAAAGTGGCTTGGACCCTTTAATATTTCCCCTCTCCTGTTCGCCAAGCGTAACGTTTATTTATCTGTGTGTCACTACATATATTCGTACTTTTACAGTATTAATATAAAATGTCTGCACCTTTAAAACTTACATTAAATGTTCTGTGCTATGTGTTTGATTTATTGGATCATTTTGCACGTGTTTGACACACAGTCTTAAGCTAAGGTCCATTTAGAAGCTACTCTTGAAGCTTTTAATCATATTACATCATGTTCACAAGCAGGATCATTTGTGCAGATTATCAGTTCTGATCAGCCTCAGATCAGAGGCGATTACGGAGAGACAAATCAAACCAAAAATATGCCCCATGATCCTCTAAACTTAATACCGTTTGAACATTTTGGGTTCCAAGAGCAGCTTTCTGACCTTGCATTTGCAATTTTCTTTCACAAAAATGAATTACTGTACTGAATTAATTTAAAGGTTGAAGGTTATTTTGCAGATATGACTGGCAAGATGACATGGGAGTGTTTTTTGTTTGTGTTTGTGGGTGTCAGGGCAGGAATTATTTGGCCATGGCATCTCTGGCAAATCCCTGGCAGCATCATGGATATTTAACAGTGCCTCCATACAATTTCAATGTTCAAGCCTCACTGATGGTTTCCAGTTTTGGCTCTTCACTCTCTAAGCCCAGCTAGTGCTTCTTTATCTGCTCTATTGTATCAACGTGGGATCCATCCAAGAAACACTTATTCCCACTCACCAACTCTCAGAGTTGAAAGCGCTGTTGGAAGTGAGGGAACAACAGGGAATGGCTACAAATGTGTGTTTCCATGAGTGTATGTCTTGACAGTATACGTGTGTGTGTACCTGTGTGTGTGTGTGTTTGTCTGTGTTTCTAAGAATGTGAGTGTGGGAATTCGACACTTTCTGCAAATCTTAGGATTGCATTTAGGCAACACTGACTAGGTAGTCTTTCCTCCCCAGGAGAGGAAAATCATTGCTATGAGTTATTTAATTTTTTAAATTTAGAAATTTGAAAGAAAATGACGTCAAAGCGTTGTGTTCCCATTTTTATTGAAATGCTTCTCATGAGGGTGGTTGGAAAACAATCATTTGGCAGGAACAACCTTGGCTGGTGAATCCGGTTCTCTCTGAATGGAGAGCTCCCTGTTCGCTTCTTAGAAGACAGTAAAGTTTGACACCATCTCGTCCTCCTGTCAGTGACCATGGATAGATTTCCCACAGATGCCATCTTAAGTTGTGTGTGCAGACAGAGGGCCGAAAAACAGCAGCAGTGGGAGCTTAGATAAGGCACGTTAAAGAGGTGTTTTAGTGCGGTAAACTGCAGAGCGAAGAAGAATGCTCATTTTCCCCTGAGGGAACATCCCTCTCAGCACATGGCCCATAATTACATGCATCCAGTGATTTATAAGCACTCAGGCTCTCTGGACTTCAGATAGATGTATAAATTGGCCACCTGGACTATCATTTACCCACTTGCAGTTGGAAAAATTGCATCGGGTCCACTCGGACGGCACCCATGAGTCCAACACTGTTCAGTTTTCAAATTAATACACAGACAATGTGGTTGACTCCTGCTGCAAAAGCTCCAATCCCTAAAGAAGGAATCAATGGCGGTGTGAAAGTTATACCAACTACTGCACCCTAATTAGCTAGTTCATTTTTCTAACTGAGTTAGTTTTAAAGCACACACACACACTGGCCGATCACACCTTGTGTAGGAGAGTGCTCGCTCTCTAAATTAGAATGTATAAATATTTAACCAACAACCTAAATGACTCAGGAACGTCTCGGTTTCTTGTCTTATTAATGCGAGGAAACAGCTGTTGGAAGGTAACAGCTCACTGTGCGTCTGTGTGAGTAATCTGATGCTCTGTGACTGCGTGTTGCTCATCGGTAAGTGGAGGATCGGCTGTGTGGAGTTTCACTGTCGACAGTTGCCACTTAGTGATAATTCAGGTTTGATTGTGATGATGGACTGACGGGTCCGGATGGAAAATGCATCACTTTGTGAAATTTTTTTCTTTGTCTCAGGAAAATCAAAACGAAAAGACGTAATATGATCGATGATTCACACACGTGCAGGTTCTCTCTGGACGGTTTCTTGCAGCTGATGTTTCTTGCTACTTATTAAGTCCTCTAAACTTTGCCTGAACAGAGAAAAGTGCTGCAAGGTTGAAGTGTTTTTGTGGGCCAGCCTGAAAGTTAGCATCGCCCTGGTTCTCTTGACAAAAAGCCAACAGGATAATAATAGATAATATTTATGAGAAACATCTGATACAACTGCTTAATGAGAAGCTTAAAAAAACCTCTTCCACTATCGGATCTCTGGAATAGAACCGTAAAAACATCATAATGTTACTAAAATGTTGCAGTGTCCCATCATTATTTTGACACAGAAGAACTATGCCAGCATCCGACTGAGAGGACGGAGCAGTTTGCCAAAACACAGCGATGACTGACGAGCTTACAATGGAAGCTTGATTTGTGTCCCCCGAAGAATGCAACACGCCAGGACACCATCCTAGCAAACACTTGTACAATGTCATGACACATCTCATAATTACACCGATCACGGTCGCTCGTCTGTCCAGCAGCAAAGACAGCCATTAGACACAGGGATAGGGATTTTTGAACCATTTCTACCGTTGAATCAGCTTGATTAAAAACTTTGCAGGATTTTTTCATTATGTCCATAATTTTATTGGTGACAGTGCTTTAAAACTCTCGTGTTATCTCAATTCTTGACACACTTTTCATGTTAGGCTCCACAAAAATCTGTAATATGTTTTTTTTTTCTTTCTACAAATTTATATGTGATGTTGGATACAGTTATTATGATTCTCTTTCAAACCGTATCCACGCAGCTCGCACACTGATACTCTGCTAGTCACCAGAGAAGAGGCTCGAGAGTTTGTTTTTAACATCATGCTAATCTGCCGAGCACCACAGTGATGTTTTTTTTCCCCCTCTTTTTCATTAATTTATGACAATGTTGGTGAAACGCCTCACTCTCACTGCTCTGGTCTTTGATATATTCACAGAAATATTCCACATGTAGAGTGCATGTGCATAGTTCACATTTCAAAAAGCATTTTATGATCAGCTTTTTTTAAAAAAAGAAAAAAAAATCCGAATTTGGATAGCTCATTAGATGTAGATTGTGTCAAGGAGTGATTAATTATGCCAGACTGTAAGACTTCTGCTTGTGTCAAACTGATGTATATTCTGTTTTTTTTTTTAATCCTAATGAACAGAAGAATTGGATGCACTGCGCTCGCATCAACAACTGTGATTATGCCTTTTCTCGGCGTTGGCACCGTTTCTGGAGTGCAGATCAATTTGAAGTCTGTGTGGCCTCACACGGTGGAGACATCTGCAATTTCCAGCTTTACAAGAAAAAATACAAGTATGAGAGTCAGTTTTATAAAGACAACCCTTTAAAAAACAAAGCCCACTCTAAAAGCAGAAGTAAGAGTAAATTAAGGCAATTCTTAAGTTTTTGTGCTTTTATTTTAGAAAGTGAGTTTGTACATTTGCCAAAAATACCACAATTTTTGCATTATGGTTTTGCCTAATCTGATCTGAAAGTATGTAAAGTAATTATTTAGCGGCATTCAGCTACTTATATAATGTTAATCTCTGCTATGTCTGATTTATACCATGACTATTCAAAATATTCATTCTGTTGGTCGACAGTCATGTGTCCATCAAAGTCATGCAATGGTTCACCTCGCTTAAACCTGGGGTAATCAGATTACAAGCAAACTGTAAACACAGCCTCTCATGAGACCCAACACAGCACCCTTAATTAAACAACCATCCTTTTTCTTTTTTTCTAAAGGTAACACGATATAATATGTTAATTAGAGAGCTGGTTGGCTCGTTATATATATCTGATAATGCTCTCCAAAGCGTTCCAGTACAGAAAATAATGCACTGCTTTAAATTTAAGTGAGTCTGAATTATATCAGTCCTAAAATATGAAGACTTAAAGGGGCAAAGTCTGAATTATGGTGACACTAGAGGGAAGAATGATGTGAAAGTGAGCAGTGGCTCGAGTAAAAATTACACAGCATTAGTGCTCCTCAGTCGCACTGTTTTCATGGCTATATAAGTTAAATTTACTGATACAAGTGATGTGCAACACTAAACCGACCTTGCGCAGTCATTAATGATGGGTTGTGCTCATTAAGAATTGAATTTGTTGCTGTAGTGTTTTGTAGTCAGTGAGCAGACTCTGCCAGGAAGCCAAGTTATTGATGAGGGAGTGCCAGGTGGATCCCTGAGGACAGACAGGTAGCTGTGCCCAGTGTTAGAGGAACAATGAAGCATGCAAACAGTAAAAATGTCTAATTTTATTACTGCTCATTCCGCTGTTCCTACCAGAACAGCCATTTTTCTATTTTTACAAAGGCACATTAAAAGACACCTTAGAAAAAAAACTGTCAAAAAATCTAATATCTCAGAAATATCAATTAGGAGCAAATAAAAAAGTAATTGTAGAGCTATTATAACAGTTAAACTGGTGAGTTAGGATCTCACTCATTGGGGAAAAAGGGAAATGACATTAAAGCGGATGTGTTTGGTAAGAAACATAAAGTTACTCAGACACTTGTTACAAAAAAAGTGAGCGAGGCAAAGCTGCAGAGAAGGGTGAGTGAGAGCTGTTTAATCAGAGACGTAATACAACCAAAAGAGGACTCCTCAAATTAGAGCTACTAAAACTTAATAATGATAAATATTAATGACAAGTGATCTAACTTATTTTAATTAACTTTTTATTCTAACATGAACAGTTTTTTTTTTATTATTATTAATTAAAGATGAGTCAGGGAAATGACCCTGATTAGAATTTGTTGCAAACTAATTTGGCATAGAATGTTTTGCTCGTAAAGGGACCTCTCAGAGAATCAAATGAGGATTTTGCTGATTGATATTCAATAATAGAGCAGGACCCAAAACAACAGAGCTGCTGCCTGGAGCCTTTGTGAATTTTCATCTGCGCAACAGACGTACAGACGTGTTGAAAGTCTTTTCTACATGAGATACAGCACGAAAAGGACACGATTAAATCCACAGTGGTAATGCATCTAATGAATGTTGAGTAACGATTGTGTTTGCAGATTGATGTGAGTAAAATTCTCCTCAATTGGTAAGTAATCTAGCAAAAAGAAACAATTTTAGAAAGAAAGAAACAAAACGAACCAAAAACATGAAAAACAGGGATAAAAATGAGCTGCAGAGTAGCAGCAAGCAATTAGCTGGTTATATAAATTATGACAGAGAATAATAAGCTGTGTAGATTAAATGTCCACAAATATGAATTATCATAGTTTAACCACCTTGGACATCAACTGCATGAAAGACAAACAACAAAACAATCAAGCTGCTACATAAAGTTTTGATCAGTCGAACAAACAACAACAATCAATTAATGTAACCTCATAAAATATAAATGTAAAGTTTTGTCATAAATTAGTGAATCTTTAGCTCAAATTTGGAAACGGTCATAACATAAACTCTAGGAAACTGTAAATTTAGACACAGAATTTGAAAAAAAAGGTTGTTAGCAACAAGAAGTCGAAGACAGACAAAATTGTATTAACCAGAATATATGAAAGCAATGTAATATGTATGAAAAAAAGCAATCATAATAAGAAACTTTTTTTTCTGAAAAATGACCATTTTGTCTAAAAACAGTGACCTTAAAATAGTATTTCAAAATAGTGAGAAACTTTCTCAAAGGGATGACATTGTAAAGTAATTACATTTGTTCAAAAAATTTGATAAAATCACAAAATAATCAAAACCTTTCTTAAAAGAATAAAAACACTCTCAAAACCAAATCTGGAATCTCAAAATAATGAGAAACTTTCTCAAATTAATGACATACTTGCCCGTAACTTGTTCACAAACAGGCTTCCTAACTTCTTGCTGCAGTGTTTGACTGAAAGTGTCAGCAGGTTGGCCTGTGAAAACTACACATATGTGGATATGACGGTGGTGTCTGGCCTGAACTAATGCAATGACCTATACATCAACCACTTCATTGATTTTAATTTCTTTCAGAAAATGAACAGTGACATATATCTGTAATTTATTTTTCAGTTTGAGATAAAAGCAAAAATGACTCAGTCCACCGTTAGAAGAGCAGTGATGTATGATGCGAGGAAGATGCAGTGTGAGGCATGTAACCAGACAATAAAACAAAAATGTGTGACAGCCTGGGGTTTTCAGGCAGATCATTTGAAACCCTGCGTCTCATGACACCGAAAGGCCGCCAATAGTTCTCGGCTGTGACCTTGGACCAGACGAGTGCCTTCCCTGTGGCGCTGATGTGGATACAAGGTCAGTGACGTTGGCCAGGGCTAAACACAGCAGGGATTCAGAGGTCAGGAAAAAAAAAAAAAAGTGATTATCCTCATAATAAACCTTGAAGCTGCAGTTTTTACTCCAGTGCTGATCAGGTGCCATGTGTGACAGTATGAATCAGGGCTAATGTTTTTGGAACATATTTTGTGGTACAAGCAGCTTTAAAGCTTAAATCATAATCCAAACTCCCTCCGTTTCTCACAGACATCCACTTTTGCCAGCAAAACATTTGGCGATTCTTCTCAATTTACTTTATACAGTCTTTAAAAGGGTACAGTTTGTTTTTTTTTTTGTTAAAGTCATTAGATTTTATGGTTAGATGCTGCAGAATAATTCGGACAAATCGAGCTTTAACAGGAAGAGCATGATGTGCCAAGGATGGATCCCTGAGGCACGGCTGGTCTAGACTGCTCAGTGTCTTCGCTGGCTTAAATGAGTCAACAGAAAAGGGAAAACTGATAAAGGCAGAATCAGTTCCCCTACGGCGTCCTCTGTTTTCTGTTCCAGTTTAATAAATGGTATTACCAATAGCATCTAAGATCGAAGAGAGTCGGGGGAATGAGAGTCATAAAAACGAGCGTCCAAGAGTCTTTGGAAACAATTCTGGCGACCAGTAAACAACCAGAAAGCAGCTGAAAACATAACAAAGGGGGATTCAACTGCAGCTTTCTGTCTGAACTACAGTTTTTTTTTTTTTTTAAATACTGAGAGATTAATAAAAAAAAGTCAGCATAATATGATTTATGCAATACTTGAATAAAGCTGACATTAAGAAGATATTAAACCATGTACTTTAAGAACTACATCATCCTTCAGGAATTTCATAGGTCATTGAGAAGAATGGATATGAACTGGAAATCTTATGACTTAAAATTGAAAAATCACACTAATGGATTTTATGTTTCATGGAATCTATAAATGACTGATGTATGAAGCAGTGTTATTAATTTGGAGACATTTATTAGCATAATTGTCATCCGTAATCAGGCATATTTAGATGTATTTCAGCCGTCTCTGTCACTGAGAGCTGTATTGACAAGGAGAGAAATGAGGGTGTGACTGCGGACGAGGAGCATCATTTAAAAAAGCGCCTCGGGCACAGTTTTCACTCCCTCTCCCAGTAAGATGCCTCTTCTGCAACTCTGACTGCTTGCTGTTTCATTATGATGAGGCTATGGGCTAAACGTAGCCAAGCAAATCAAATATCCTGGAAGCGCATGCTAAATAAATCATTTTATTCATTCCATCAGTGGTGGATGTGCTTCCCTTGTAAACCATCTTGTGACCACACTGGCAAACAAAAAGCCGTCTGCCTGCCTGCCGTCGTTGCTGCTACAAAAAAAAATCAAGTAAAAACACACCAAGCTCCACTTTTGCAAATTGCAACTGCTTCATCCATTTAGGTTTGGTGCCTCTCTTGGCATGCTATGCTCATGGTCAGTATACTGTATGTGTCTCTCTAATTTGTCACACTCTGTTGCCTTAGCTAGTGCCAAGATAGGAGTGAAAACACTGTAAATGATCAATGCCCCAAAAAACACAGCAGGAAAAGAGTCACAGACCTGTTGCTTTGTAGTGCTTTTTTCCCCCTTTATAAGTCTAAATATGAACTCGGTTTATTTTTGTGTTGTTTTTCAAAGAAGTCAGAGAGTGAGTGTGAGGTTGTGAGTGTCGGTGTGAGCGGGTCAAACAGGTCGAGGTGACTCAACCGCTGAGTTTACCTGTTTTTGCATGTTCAGAAAGGATCCTGCAGCGGGCTTTAACACAACAGGAGGACACGGCCAAGCAGAGGTGACACCCTCTTTAGCTCGGGGTCGCACATAAAGAGGTCCGGCGGCAGATGTTTCAGGTGAGACGCCAAGTCTGGCAGCAGATGGTAAGCACTGTTGCGGTTGGCTTGAAATGCAGACGTCAAAGGCCTTGGCTGTCGTCTTGTGGAGACTGAGCGAGCCGCGGCCGTAAGAGGCAGGCTGGAGGGAAGAGCTGGTGGAGCGGCAGGGAGTCGTCTTTGTCGACTTGAGCTCTGCAGGAAATGTGAGTAAAGTTTGATGTCGGTGACATCTGCAAACTTTTCAGCTCTTTTAAAACATCAGTAAGCAACGTGAAATAGGTTATCTTTTCTCATTGAAACAGCATATTTATATATTTATTTTTTAAGCACATCCCTGGGGATATTCTGGGATGGAACTAACTATGGATCTGTATTGATTGGTATTAGAGCTGATCTGCTTATATTTTAATGGGTGGGATTTCTGCAAAAGCCGATCAATAGCTTATCCATCCTTTAATAAATTTGACCTTCTTTTGCACCTCAGCCTGCTAATGTTTCGGTTTGTGGCTCTCTTCGGTGACTGTCAGGCTCTACAATGTGAACAATTTGCTCCATTTATGAGAAAAAATAAGAGTTAATGACTAAAAACTTATTTGGTTTCACTGCTTAGCTTCAATGATAACAGATTGGTTATCTCTCTCAATGTTAGCATTAGCATAATAGCTACTGTGACGCTGTTGCTTTCATTTTGCTAAAATGAGGCGGACCAAATTTCGAAGGCTACAGCTGTTATTCTATACATCGAAAATGTTTTTAGTCAAGGGATCAAGATCAGGGCCCGAAAAACTCGATCGAGAAATCCCCGCTAACATTAGCAAGGCTGTCAGTGAAGAGCCTACGAGAATGACCAGAAAAGAACTTTGGCATAGCTCAATTTTTCGCTATCTGCAGCATATGAAAATATGAAACCATCACAGATGGTATGCGAAGAGTAATTTCCACTGGGAAATGGGTCTTCACTCTGCTCCCCGAATCAGTGTCATTAATCGCCATCCTTGGTGGGAAAACTGAAAAATGTGTGGCTGATATCCCCCCTGGGGGTTGAGCGCACAGCGTTCTCATTTTTGATGTCACTGCAACAACTGAAGTGTGGGTGGTAACCATAAACTGATTGCATAGGCTAAATGTGCAAATAGAGGAAGAAATGACTTACCTTTAAGCGCCTTTCCCCCCAGTGTGGGAGAAAAGTAACCGGGAATGACGCCACGCTTCAGTGATGAAACTTCCTGTGACTTTCAGTGGACCAGAGAATCAGAGCCGAGTCCACGCTCCCCTGCACCTGGCACAGTTAGAGCGCAAGTGAATGCAACGGGGTATTAATGGAAATGAGAGGAGAAAATTACTCAGCTTGTGCCGCTTCTTCATCAGTACAAGGCCCGGTTATGAGAGCAAACGCTACACGACACCGACAAACTCGGTCGGTCACCGAGGACCTTAGCTGTCACACTGTGTGTCGAGCTGTTTGGGAAACAAGTGGCGATTCTGGGAAAAAAAACATATTCAGCCACAGCGATGTTTCTAAACTTCACCCTTTTCTCCACCTCACCTGACATGAGTGAGAGGAGAAGTCATCCCTCCCCAAGTGGGCTGCCTCTTCATAAAAAAAAAACCAAAAAAACAAAAATAACTACTTCACTGTGAATCATTGTTGTGTTTTCCTGTGCAGTCGGTGTGGAGAAAACGCAGCGAGCAAGAGGCAGAGAAAACATGAAGATGAGAGGCCAGGAAAGCAAAAAAAAAAAAAGACCAGACCAGACCCTTTCTTTTCATTCACATCACATGAGTGGAGGAGACAGAGGCAACCACATTCACATAACGTGCATCCAAAACAGTCTGTGTGCATCTGTGAAATTGCGCTTTACTGGCGAAATGATGAATGTGGGGAGGGAAGATAGAGACTGTGTGTGTGTGTGTGAGAGGAGACAATCCAACCCAAGTAATTCACTTTACCTGAGCAACGGAAAGAACCATTTACATGTTACTACGTGTTACAACTGAAAAACAGCCCGTGTGTCAGTGTCGAGCAGTCAGCCGTCACTCATGCCCCTTCGAACTTGACATGCAAAGAAGAGTCCTTGAGCGCCCCTGCAGCTCATCTGGTGGATCCTCAGCCTCGTAAACTAAAGCTGAGTTGTTTCTACAGCATCCTGGGTTTGATTCAAACAGCCTGTGTCTCCAGAATTTCAGCTGAGCTTCAGTTTTAGAATTATTAAATATTATTGGTTGAGGTATGACAAATCACGTAGAAGAAGGATGGATATCAACATAAAATAATGTTACGTGTTTAGCTAAAAGGATACAATTAACAGTGAAATAAAACTATGTATTTGCATGCACATTAATATACATGGATACATATATTTATATATTTCAATATATATTTGCATAGATATAAGTTATATAGGTATTTAGGATAGTGTTGGAATAGATACAGCACGTAACAAAACAAAAAAATGAATAAAAACATGATGAGATGTAGCAGTTAGAAGAAGTAGTAGTACAGTTTTCTTTCTTCTTGTTAAACTTTGGAATTTGGGGCCATTTTCTTCCATTTCTCGAAAAAAAAAAAAAAAAATTCTTGCCTATCTGAAATTTCGACATTCTGTTCAAAATTGTAACTCTGTCTCTGCAGCTTTCTCATCACAAAGACAGCACAGCCTATCCTCTCTGGACAGCCAGGTCTCTTCTCTATTGCCAGACTACAGTCACTCAGCCTGTAAACTGTCAGTGTGTTTCTCAGGTTCTTATCAGTCTCTGTGGTCAGGTAGTCTGCAGCAGTGTGCAGTCAAAAAAACAGGCAAAAATACCCCCCCAAAAAACCTCCTGTGCTTACGATAAAGAAAAACAGTTGACACACATCCCACCTCTGAACGGAAACACGGATATTCCTCAGTTTGTTTCACCGCTGTTAGCAGTTAATTAGACATCTTAAGAGTTATCAGGAGGTGTGGACGAGCGTGTCCTCTCAACACTCAGAGACTGAAGTCATACCAACCTTCCTGTCCAACTCTGAACATCACGCCACATCTTCCTTTTCATCGTGTAATTGGGAGACAACTGAAGCTGTCGACTGACGTGAAAGTCCCCGTGCTTCTGATAACTAATTTGGTTTGTGTACATTTCAAACAAAAATTACATTTACAGATCATTCAGTGTGTGAGACGGAGCTTCAGTGTGTGAGACTTGCGTGTCCTTGCTGCTTATGAATACCTCATCCTCTGTATGCCGTGCAGCCTTGTCTGCTTAATTATCTACTGGCAAATTCATTTTAGATTTTTTTTTTTTAAGCGCATTCATTCGTTGATGAATTAGTTTCTTTACAATCATGATTTTAAGGTCAAAGGTGGGAAGACTCATTGTGCAGAAACTGTGTTGTGCCTGTAAACAGGGCTGTCAGTTTTTATATACAGGGTTGACGTGAACGCTCATAGAGACACAAAGAGACTGAAATACAAACATGCAGAACAAAGAAGCTACTTCTCTGTCAAACAGGACTTTATCTTTTTTTTAAAATTTAAATTACATTCTGTTGCAAATTGTTCGGTTCCCTCGCTGTGACGCCTGTCTTCCATGCCTGGATGCTGTAGTGACACAGAGGGTCATGTAAGACAATCTCACCTCTTTTCCATTTTGAATTTTAATTAGATTTTGTCAACAACAATATTTTTCGCGGATGTAATGACACAGTACAGGGCCAGTGTTGACCTCCCTGGGGCCCCGAGCCACATTTCGCCACATGCAGTTACACCTGACACCGTGTGCTCCTCTTTAAAAAACACTTTGCTCCATCTGTTGCTCCAAGAGTTAAAACACTTCTACAGAGCAAAATGAGGTATAAGCAAACAATATTCATTGAGTGGAACATTAGATGAGAAAATATCAACATTAAATTGATACAACATCGAAGAAAATAATAAAATGCAACCCTGAACTTTGGCTCTGCTGCCTGATAATTAGACTAGTCCTCACAATATGATTCACGGTGGCTTAATAATGAAAACACAAGGCTGAAGGCTGTTCTCCTGCAGCTTTATGTCTCAAAATACCGAAGCAAAAATAATAATGATAAAAAAGGCTACACAGCTATGTTGTTTGTTTTGACTATACAGTAAAAAAAACATAAAGCTATAGGAGCTTTGGCTGCAGATATATGTCTGAAGACCAATGCTCTTATGCTCTGACTCCTCCACACACTTATGACAAACTTGAGTAGCATCAGTAAATTATAGATTAGTGAGCAAAACACAGAGTAATCAATCATAAAATAATATCAAGTCAAGCTTAGAGACATACTGCTTGCTAGCTTAGCATCACAGACACAGAGATGCACTGCAAGCTAGCACATCATCGCAGCATTACTGTTATTTGGTTACATTAAAACTATATCCGCATATTGTTCTCATGGTAATTTTTTGCTCTGTTTGTTTCCAAAAGGGCAATATGAGTGTCATCCTCTCTTTGGAGTTCATTTTTTAACACTCACTCTGATGCAATGGGGAGGTAGAACCTTTGTGTACTTCACAAGTCTCTATATGTTTTTTGCAGTGGCCTGACTTACTTTCATAGCATCCTGAGCTCAGCACTGCCCAAGGTGATTGCCGCTGATTTAAAGTAATACAAACAAGCCAAAGTGTTTTTTTTTTACCCATGGAGCAATATGATAACAGATGCAGTCAGACCCTTGTATGATGGTGACCCAGTCCATCACATTATGCACTTTTCATCCTGAACAATGGACTTTGAAAAAAGAGGCTCAAGAACATCAATTCCAGACAAGAATCAAGGAGCCTTTTTTTTCTCTTCTTTGATCTTGCAATGAGTTTCAGGTTCACTGATCACAGAATAATATGAAAGCTTAAAGTCACAGAATAAAATACTCAAATCATCCGCTTCTTTGCTAGTAAAAAACTTAAAGTAAAGCTTTTAATTAACCTTGCAAATTGTGAAAATATGATTCCTGCAAACAAGTCACCACCGACTGTGTCATGTTTTTCTGCAGTCTTCGACTTCCCACTGCACACAGTGCGTATTTAGAATTTAGGAAACTACCTGAAGAGGTAGACTTTGCTTACCACAGCACCTTTTTTACAGAAGCCCCCTATTGTTTGCCATCTTGTGCATAGAAAGGTATAATGTTGCATTAAATAAACCCTAAATATGACTACTTTTAAAGTTTTTGAACATATTACTTACCATCTTTACCATATTTAGAAAATATGAGAACAAATTCATAGTAAAAGTTAAAGTAGTCACTAGAAAATGATGACTGTGACTATATACATACAATTACATTATAAAAGAAGGACAAACTATATTTAAAAAAACAAGCCAAAAAAATACAATAGAATTACTGAATTGATACATTGTAATATTTATGTCTGCTTAAATAATTGCTATGATTATGAACCTTGCAAAAGGTTTTACTTAAAAATCAATGTCTCTTAATGACCTGAGTCGCTAACAACAATACAATCTCATTACATTTGACTACAGAAAGAAAAAAAAAGAAAAAAAAAAGCATATCTGGTGTTTCCACGAGAGGAACATGACAGACAGAGGATGAAAACGACAGCCAAGCCTGTTTGTCTGTGCTGGTGTGTGATGTGGAGATACTGGAGGAAAACAGTCCATCCAAACTGCTCCTCCCCGGTGTGTTTTCACATCGTGCAGATTGGGAAGGCTCTCTTTCATGCAGGTGTTGAATAGGCCGGGGCTCGCGCAGGTATTTGTCTACTCTCTGGCAGGGCCAAGGGATTAGAGAGAGACAAGCGCTGTGTTGCCATGGTTTCCAGTTCAACTCTGCCTGCCTCCGACACCAAGGATAGTTGTTCTTTGTTGGCCTTCAGTATCACACCAGCCGTAAGTGGGAGAGCTGAGTATAAACAAAAAGATCCTTATACAATACAGAGACCGATCGTGAGTCATTATATACTGTAAATGTGCTTCTTATGGCCGTCTGTACGCCGATATCTTTTATCTCAAGAAAACCTCCTAAGTGTGATCAGACCATTTGGGCTATTCTTGGTTTTTCCTTCATAAGATGCCATCTGTCCTGTTCACTGAGACTTAATGTAACAATAATACCATGAAAAGCTCAACTAGAATAAAAAATTGCTCAAAACTGAGCTACAAAAGAATCTTTTGCTTATCGTTTTCTCTTAATTTATGTCTAAAAATGTTGAATCCACTGACTGTGATGTGTTAACGCTCCTCTTAGTCTGTACCGAAACACCATCACCTTCCTTTTTACTCCCATATAACTCAAATATACCAAACAATTCTTCATGTAACTTTTCTCACATGTGTGGAATTGCCTTCTTTTCTTTGTATTATTGTCACTTGAATTACTTTTTCCGGCAGCTGTCACACAAAATAAGACATTTAAAAATGGAGAGAATTCACACAACACTTTCATCCTTCAGACAAAAGAGCAGAACATCAAACTACCAACTCTAAAATTAAGCGACGCTCCACCTGCTGAGCCAAACTGCACCACTTCAATTCGCTTTTTGATTAAAAGTTGAAATGTTAAAAATTTAAGTCACCAAATAATTTGAAAAAAAAAAAAAATGTAATTAGCTGCAGATTTGTTTGGTGAGATTTTCATATTCTTTGGCCCTAGGTGCACACAATTTGCCCGAGTTTCCTTTGAAAAAATTTGCCACTGCCCTGAAATATGACCTTGTTTAAAAAAAAATAAAATAGTGCAATACCTGTCTGCCCAATTGGATTACCTTTTATCACAAATACAAATGCAATTTCATCCTGAAAGAAGCTGCAAAATTACAATAATGTGCATAAAAACAACCTCAGCTGGACTTTAATGGCGATTGTGTTTGCACTCCTTAAATAAGGCCCTAACTATATTCAATTACATTCACTGTACAGTGTTCTAGTTTTGATTTCATGACAAGATTACAAATGTTCAGCTTACTGTGCATCACAGAAAATAACTTCTTTTGCTTCAGTAACACTGAATGTGACAGTAATGCTCAATATATATAATTGTATTAAACTCAAAGATGTAAAATTCATAGAGTAGATACAGATTGACATTTTAACCCCTTGACGCCCGAATATATATACAATTATATAAAAAAATATTTAATAAGTGTTTTTGCTTTCAAGCAGAT
>JAQNCA010000010.1:6708424-6720156 GCA_029783725.1 Acanthurus tractus
ACAGCTGTAATTAGTTTGTGACTCAGCATTTTGTACTGTCTTTTTTTTTTTTATGATGAATATCTAATGGTGACTGAAAAAAAGAAGTGAACCTCAAAGCATCATCTTTCACCAAAAAAAGTTAAATCATCTGCGTCTAAATCCGCTGATGATATTGTTTTTCCTGTGATTTTATTTAAATGTTGCACATCAAATGGGGGGGGGCACATTTTTCCTCCATATTTCTTTTAAATCTTGTGACCATCACGCAACTCTGTGATAAAAGAGAGTCCAAAGAACGTGAATGAGACTGAAAGAGCATTACTTTAATCTTGTTTGAGAGACAATATTTGTGAGGAATTAATTGAGTCTTTTTTTGCAGAATGAGTTCCACATGACTCAACTCTGCAAGTCTTTTGCTTCCAAATTTAGGCACATTTTGTGCTTCATATACTTCATATACTTCACATACTTTTATGAACAGCTTCACTATGAAAAGAGTATGATAATAACCTTTATAATTACACTTTTAAGATTTAAAAACAAATCGATGGTAATAAACCTTAAATCCTGGGAGTTTACTCACTTAATCTCATGTGACAAACTCAGGAAGATTTGAACTATTGAAAATGTTGAAATCAGTTGTGTTAAATCTCTTGTACCATCTGGAGTAAAAGAACTTCAGGTAGCATGTTCTCATTCCAGGTTGTCAAATATTGAAACTTTGGATGTACTCTGGACGCGTAAGTTGACCTTTTTTCATCTGCTCTCAATGCACAAATCCTCAGAAAGCCTTTTCAGCGCTTGGTTTAGGTTCGACATCGGTCACAGTTTGGTTTTGGTTTAGACAACAAAGCCGCTTGCTTAGGTTTTGGAAAAGATCATTGGTTTCAGGCTCTATGTCTCAGTGTCTGGGTGGAAAGTCCCACCGCTCCATCCTGACCTCCACCTCTCTTGGGGTGTCGCCAGTCTCTCATATGTCGGGTGGAACAGTTGCTATGAGCATCTGATATTGACACAGATGAGTTTACATTGGCTGTGGTTCAAAGAAGCGTTTCGAACAGACGCCAAAGTTTACTGTCTGCTTATGTGACTGAGACTCTGAGTGGTTTGATTCCATGTAGGTGTTTGATGATGTGAGGATGAGATTAGCTTGTTTAATAAACCTCCTGTCGTGGCTGCAGCACCATGTAACTGTGACATCATGGTGTCAAATCTTCTTCGGGACCTTTGTCTCATGTCATCGGGTGTCACAATATTTCTGTCCTTCAATACATTTTTTAAAAATCTTCTCTTATCCTCCGTCTGAATGGAATAAGTGTGGTATTGTGAGTCGGTTTTAATACAAATCAACCCTAAAGCACATTTCCATAACAGTCAGTGTTTGTTGGAGCCTGAAGGCAACTTGTGTAAGCAGCAGTGATCAATCACTGTGTCGGACAGAAACACCTTCGTTGTGATGTTTAATTATCATTTGCCACAGGGATCCTCTTTTTTTTCATTAAACAATTACTTTACCGTTTCTCTGGGGCATACTTGTCTTTTCCTGAATTTTAAATGATTAAAATAAAAGCACAAAAAAATTAGACATTTTCAAGTCTAAAGTGCCTATCACATTGAATCCATCCTGAAAAAAATCCTCATTTAAGGGTTTCACAAACATTCATGAATTATAAAATAACACTTTTCAATAATAATAATAACAATAATAATCATGTTATCATCATCACATAACTGCAGTTTACTTTTACCAGTGAAAATGGTGCAATCTTGGTCTTATGAAAAGGAAAGTAACAGTTAATATACTGAGCAACTTATTAAACAACAGGAAGAGTTCACTCAGTAAAGTTCACATGTCCTCCATGTGTGTTTGGCTGAATCAGGAAGGTGAAATATGGGAGGTGACAGATGGTGAAGTACCGGTCGCATTGCCATCACACAGCCAGATGTAACCAGTGGAGATCCGCAAAGCTTTGAATACAAGTTTGTTTTGTTTATTATAATGTTCCAGTGTTTTGTTTTCTGCATGTACAGTAGATGTATGTAAAGTTCTTAATAAATTGTTTTTGCACTGATGAAAGGGTCACGTGTGTGAGTTTTTGCATATTAATGCAGTTTGTTCACTCTGCTTTGTGGGTGGGTGTGCACTTAAAGACTTAACAAGGAAACAATACTTTGGAAGATATATCTCAATTTAAACATTGCTTTGGAAAAGAAAATGGAATCAACTAAAGGAAAATAAATATCACCAACCAATCAAACTAATCAGAGAAAATTTAACTCTCACAGAAACGTCCCTCCAGACTCCTTTATTGTCAAGATAAAGGAAAAAATACCAAAACCTCAATTTGCAGATTCTCAGGTTCACAAATTGGCAAGGTACATTTTAAAGACAAGCGTCAAAACGTATTGTTTTTTAGCCTAGCTTATTTTTTAAAAAATAGCTTCTGTTTTTTAACGGAACTGAGATTGGTAATGGAAGCACTTGCTGGTCACTGGCGTCCCCCACTAGCTGTCTATAGGTAATGAAGAGTCAGAAGTCATCGGTGGTACAAAATTAAATTGTCAAGTAAGTTTATGTTTAAAAAATTGTTAGGATCTGCTGTTGTTCAAGAGGAGCTGTACGTGATATATTACAGGTAATAAAAAAATGAACAAACGCAGATAAAAGTGTGACGTTACGCCTGAATGTAACTATTTCTAAACTCAACAGCCGGCATCCAGGTGGGAGTTTGGATTCCAGTGTGCAGGTAACACCTCAGACTGTAAGCTGCACCTATTAATTTAATGCATTTTTTTTACTTTCTCCCCTTTCACCCACTCACCCTGCTTTCACCGAGACTCTCCTCAGCACACCTGGCTGCCTCCATGTGTGGATATATTTGATCTCACACCATTTTTCTTCCCTCTGACGACATCGGTGCCTTTCTACACGATGCTGCCCTATTTCCAGGCCTAAAAGCCCCCTCGCCCTTGTCGCACCTGCCCTGCAGTGTTCTTCTTTGTGCTGACGCTGCCAAAGTCTCCACCTACCTACTGTTTTTCTCACACCTTTTCTCTGCAAGTATATAAATTAATCTTTTAACCGCCTCCATATCCTCCACAAGAATATCTGTGTTCTTAGTTACACTTATTGCACGACAATGTAATGAGCGATAGAGTTCAGGTTGATTCAGGTTAATGGCCGTAAATGAACAGCACGTAAATTGAAAGGATATCGTTTCTCGTTTATGAAGTGAGAGCTAATGTGTTGTGATGTTTTCATAAACCATCCTGCTGAGCATCTTTAACTTCTCCCGTCCAAATCATCTCTTGGCAGAAAAGGTTCTCTTCATATTAAATGATGCATGTGACGAACATGTCTGCAAATTTGTGGGAACTCGATGCAAAACATCTGGTCTGAAAAGAGGTATATTTAAAAAAAAAAGGATGCTTGTTTTTAAAATTCTGATTCAATAATTCAGCAACAGTTTTACTGCATAAAAAAAACAACTGTGGCTTCCTAATGGACTGACTGAACCAGAGCTCCTTGAGAGGTTCTTGAAAAGTAAAGAAAAAAGATTTGCCTTGGCTCGCCGCCATTTTCAGACCATGATACAAACATATGTTCAGACCAGTCTTTGGTTGTTTGTGCTGAACCATCTGCTCCTGTCTTGTCAAGGTCATGCACTACATCAACGGCATCATGCAACTTCACCTGCAATCCCTGAGCCAGTTCCCTGGGATGCTAATGATGTTTTATGTTCGTGGTGTGGGATTGTGGCCAGGCGTCCTGGGGTGTTTCTGCTAGTGAGGAGAGAGGGGACAGTTTTCTAAAAGAGAAATGACAGCAGTGTTTGATTCAGTGCTGAGGACTGACCTCTTGAGAGGAGACCAGTTGTTATAATTAAAAATGCCTGCGTTCACTGACAAAATCACACCATTTGAACAGCTACAGAGTAGTTTTCTTTTAGGGATGGATGCAAGAAGGTCATGTTTGGGATGTTAAGAGGGAAGAGGGTTGGTTGCATGAAGATAAATGCAGGTTTTCTTTGCTGGTGGGAGGAAACTGAAGCAGGACCCACACCATGCAAACTTTGCATGGAAGGACCTGTAACAGCCGGAGAACCTGGGATTTCCTGGGCTCAAATCCAAGATGTTGTTGAGGCTACAGCTTGAACTGCTGGTCCATGTCCTGCCCCTGCTGAGAGGGAGAGGAGAATTTTGGGGAGAGGGTGGTGAGAACTGAGACCAGCAGAAGGTTGGATGCACCATTATACGTCTGAGTGGGCGGTTGAATCAGCAAATTCAGGTGTTTGGTATTGAAACAGAGAAAAGTGTGGTCTTGTATCTTAAATCTAATCACTTCATATAAAAAGAAAACAATGTCTTATTATTTTAAGTTGTATAAGCAGGAACAAGCTGTAAACACAACATTAAAACACACACACACACACACACACACACATATATAGGCTGAAATGGCAGACTTGTTAGGAAATCGTTGGTAGACAACCAGCACTTCATTTATTCCTGATTTCTGGTCTTTACTGACTCCAAAACGAAACATCTGGCTCTTTAGCTGCTAAATGCTCCACTTTGTTTACCGGCTAGTCGATAAATGTGTCTGTCTGCTGTTTGCTGCCTAACAGGTTGTGTACAGTGAGTTTTTACAGCTTTACCAGTGAAAACAGCTGCCTGGCTGCAGATTAAACGATCATTCTCTCTGGGTTTCGTCTCTACAAGCAAACCCTGTCACATTTTCACACAGTTGTCACAGTTTTATTTGATACTTTCCTCTTTGGTTTCATTATATAAACTTTCACGATGTCCCAGGTCAGAAAGCAATCGAACATGTCAGTCATAACTTGTTCTGGAAGGCACCGATAATTGGCCTATTTTTCAGGTTAGAGGTTTTGTCGGCAGTCGACTCTATTTACCATTTTTCCAGGATCATTGGTGAGAATATCAGCCCATACTGTATCTCTCACCTCATATACTCTGACGCACTCAGTTTCTTTTACCTTCTTACTTACCTGTCAGGCACATCCTCAACTTTTGGGATGAATATTTCATCTACAAAAATATCAGCTCAGAGAGGTGAACTGGGAAAAATCTTCAAATATTCAAGGACAAGAAGTAAAAACACTCCCACTCATCGCATCGCTGTCGCATAAAGCTTTACTAAGTGGGTTGAAAAAATAAAAGTCTACAAAAAGGGCAAAGCAGGTGAAGCAAAGTGACTCGTGGTCTAAACATGTTAGGTGCATTTTTCTGCCCCCGCAAATGCTCGAAAAAGGCATGTAAACAAACACACTAGGAATTTAGGTTTTACTATTAATAAGACATGTTGTAGTTGCAGGAGAAATCTGTCATTTATCTGTTCATTCACAATCTCCGAGGATTTTAATGTAAAAATATCTGCACCAAAGGCAACACAATGAGGTTGATCAGGTTCAAGGCTAAGCCCACTATACCCTGCTCACATGTTGTAAACAGACTTACAGTCAGTAACAATGATGCCACGAGGGAATGTTTTTAATCACGTGTTTCTCAGTATAAATGCATCCACATGGGAGACGATGATAAGCAACCTTATGTATAAATGTATGTGCAGATTGGTCGAGGTAGAGAGCCGGATAATGGGTGCATTTCTAAATCCCACCAAAACCTGCACAAGTTACACATCCAGGCTGTTCATACATTTGATGTTGGATTTTTTAAATGCAGTACTTGTGTTGTGGATTTGTTGCTGTATAGTGGTGCAGACTATGTACATAAACTCAAATACTGTACTCCCAAGTATAATTTATAGGCCCTTGTGCTTCACTTGAGTACTACCTTTTTATGCTACTTTGTACCTACTTTATTGTATACAACACTAATTTTATTTGATGCCTTTACTGGTTACTTTGCAAATTTGCAAAGTTTGGGAAGTTTATAATAAGCATAATCAGCCTATTTTGACAGAGTTTTACCCAGTTAATATTGTTGTCCAGTGTCGGTAGCGCCTTGTCTCTGCTTCAGGTTACCTTAGCTCTGAAAAACATCAACTTTCACATAATGTTGCTTAAACCTAAACCGAATCCTAAACTAAAATAATCAATTAATTTCAATAAAAAAAGGACTTAAAACGTGTCCATTATGTGTGACATCATACAACTAAATAAACAAAGAACTTGTGTTTAGTAAAAAATTGCAAAAACTACAGCCCTAATACAAGATACGGCCTTATGAGATTCTATACATTAAAATTACGTCATCTTATTGGTGAAGACATATAAGTGGAGGTATTAAAAATATTATATGATCACTTATATTGTGTAATGCAGCTGCAAGTGCCATCGTCATTTTACATCAAACTCATCATGTGCCTGCAATGAACCATGCAACCATCAAATGAGGGGTGTTAAATGATGCACGTCAGTCTCAGCCTGCAGTTATTAACTGACTGTAAATATTTATTCGAAGAATTATTCATTAAGTAAACAAAGGGGAATTCTCAGTGCAAATAAAGAAAATACGAGAGCACATTCTGCATGACGCTTGCAGAGGTAATGTGCAGAAGCTCACGGCAGCATATGCAGAATGTCCCCGAAAGCCGTTTGGGAGCAGTATGGTAAATATGACTTACACCAACACGAGCCAATACATTTTTCATGTCAATTCACACTATTATGGTTAATGATTTTTATGCTTTTGGGGACCCGAAGTCATTACGTATTTTCTTGGCAATTAAATTTAGCTCATCTTGTGAGTTTCAAGTGCATTGCAATTTAAATGGAGTTTTACTTAATGTGGTTCTTTGTAAAAGCCTCAACGTAATAAATTAAATGATGATTTGATGATGAAACATTAGCTGTGGAGATATGCAGAAGTACTTAGGATGATGTATCAACAAGTATACTTATGAGCTCATTCTGCAGCAGCAGCAGCAAGATGTAAAATACACACTTTATTAGAGTAAAAAGGTGACGATATGAAGTGTAAAGAAAGAAAATTTGTTACATGTAAGGATTATATGAAAAGTGTAGCAGAGCATGAAAAGACCCCATGAGGGTGAAAATTGCATCACATCTGCAAAAAAAAGTGCTTGTGCGTTCACATTATCATTCTAATTATCAGCTCTGCAGGAAGCCATGCAAATTAGCAGAAATGCCAAGGTGTCTGAGGTGTGTTCATAAAATACAGTTTGATGACAGATGCACTCCATTTTACTTTTTTTTTTTTGGCCCATAAATAGTATGGAGCGTAACCATCAGAGACTGAGAAAGAGAAACTATACAATTTAAAAAAAGGTTCATTTAACAATTATGCACATTAACGGTTATTTTACCTACGCAGAGTTGTATAAATGAGCCCTGAGCACAAAGAGTCCAGGATAGTCAGCATGTGCATGCATCCTGCTTCACATGCCTCTCGGCTAGCAGACGCTTGGGCCAGTTGGGCAGGAAGCTTTGTACAGTCTGACGTCTGATGGCTGTCGGCACAAAAGAGCGCCTGAAGTGCTCTGTGCAGCAGCCGGGAAGACGGCGCTTTGTAGCTGGATCAGCACACACTGCGGGGGGTGGCAGGTCTGTTATACAGTGTGAAACAAGTGGTTCTGGATTCAGCAGAGATGACACACACTCCCCTCTGTGTACCTCTTGGCAGACTTTAAATAACACACATAAAACCCCTGGCATATCTGACATCAACATATTGGTCCGACCAGGCGCGGGGTCCCACTGTCGACCTGAAACATGATTTGGAATGGACACGACAACAAACTGGCTTTAAGGATTTTGTTTTTTTTTTTAGAAAAAACTCTTTATCCAGCTCCATTTGTCTCTCATGCAGACACAAAACAGGGTGTTTTGGTTTACAGTTGGCTTAGCTTCCCTAATGTTCCTCTCCCATGAGACAAGAACAACTTGCTGGCAATACTTGTATTACAGCATAAAAATGGTGGTATGTTTTTTTCTTCCTGTGAGTAAATCCTATGAAAAGAACAAAAGGGACTTGGATCTACTAACAGATATTACCTTTTATCTGTTTACCTGCTAGCATTTTGAAAAATCATCACACAATAAGCATGAAAGGTAGAGATCAGCCACTGCTTATATATACACTTTTCAACTGCAGCATGAATGACGATTTTTTTTTTTAAATGAGTCATGCAAGAATTAAAGAGTTTTCTTAGGCCGATATTGAAAGATCTTTTATTACTCATGTTCGTGCAGCCAGCCCTTCGTCATTGTGTCGAAACTGTTTTCAGTTGTAGTGAATGCACTTTGTAAGTGCATCTGCATGTATGAGACGAGGTCCATACTCCTCCGTTCTGTTTGAAAGAGCTCAGACAGACAAAGTAAAAAAATGACACATCTAACAACATGTATTCTTTCAATCATGGTACTAATTGGCAACCGTTTTTTGATGAAGTATAATTTCATGCTAAAGTATCTCTGCTTGTTGCTTTGCACCGATTCAATGCAGAATCTGACCTCTGGATCCTCGTCTGAAGGTAATAATACCGGCATAAAAATCATCAGAGGTATCTGTGTCACGAATTCTGGAAAATCTAACCTGTTATGAAATGAGGTGAGCTGCTGCTTTGAAAGGAATATAAAAGAGAAGAAAGACTGACCAGTTCATCCGCAAAAACCCACTGAATTACGTCCAAGTCGATAATGCAGGTAGATGCATGAAAAATTGCATATTAACAGCCAAGAAATAACAATCCACAAAGAAATGATTCATCTTGGATAATCTGCAAGAACTTTTGACGGACAGCAGTGACGCAGATCTGCTTACAGGAGTTATAGTTTCAGTAATTTTGGAGGAATTTTGTTAAAAAAGAAAACAAAAACAAAACACCAGGGTGCATCAGATCAAACAGCAAACAATCATACAAGCATTAGAGACGAAACCATTGACAGTTTCTGGGCACGACTGCACATCATTAAGATTTTCTGGAAAATTAGCTTGACAAACTTTCCCTCAACTACTGCAGCTGCAGATCACGTGGGTTGTCTTAATTATCAAATCATTCACTGTTTTCCACTGAGTCCCAACTCTGCCCTCAGTCAGTCTGTGGTTTGAAGGTTTTTATCTGTATTCTCACCAATCGTCCTCTGTTCTTTTGAAGCGTGCTGCAGCAACAGCACCACATTTATAATGTGCACATCCGACTTCCTTTACTCCCGTCTTGTGCACAGATCCATTGTAGTCATTACTTCTACATGCCTATAGGGTTGTTTTAAATGAGGTGATTCTCTGGGATGTGTAGAAAATAATTGATGCCAAGACACACATGAGATGATGAATCTCTCGATATTACCAGCGTGTTTTCTGCATTTTAAAAAGCACTGTGGTGTACACACTCAGATGCAACCAGTGTCGGAGAACCCTTCAATGAAACAGTCTGAGGTTGTTTATTACTTTTTAATGCTCTTTTTAATAATTCAGGAGCTAGCATTCAATATTGAGTACTCTGTGTTAACAAAAGATGGGATCCAGGGGCATTTCTGGTGGTCAGATATATTTCCTAATGTATAATTTCTGTGCATTTCCTCATTATAAAACATTTATTTTCCTGCTTTCCTGCATATATTTCATTGTATATATATTGGAACAAATATTTAAATTCCCTTTTTTGTGATTTGGTCATTCCTTTTGTTTCTCTTTTCCAGGCTAGGAGGCATTTTTTTTCAAACCACCCACACTGTGTAAGGTTTACTACACTCGTGTAACCTCTTTAAAGGTGAGAGCAGTAAAATTGCCTCAAGATAATTTCAGCAACTTAATGAATGACTTTGAATTTACTGTATAGTATATTATCTTTAGGGAAATTAATGCCACAAGTTTTAATTACCCTGTCATTCTTATTTATTCTTACGGGGTACCAATTAATACATGTAATTGCGCTCTTAAAGCTCCCCATTAAAAAGCTTTTAAACAGCCTCCTTCTGTGCAGTGTGGAGGAGAGCTCTTCATGTCGGCTGCAGTCACAGCTCTGATTTTTCATAAAAATACAGGATCAGGGAAAAACTTGAACATAAGAGATTTTTTTTTTTCAAGGAATCTTCCAAGGCAAACTGAAAGAGTAGGAATAAATAAACAAGCCTCTGGTTCTCAAAGTGAAAGCGGCTTGTATTCTTGATAACAGAGGTGATTGATGAGTTCATGGCTTAAAGTAGAAAAAGACAAGTTAACCAGGTCTTTTTAAGAGCATGTGAAGTTCAACTCTTTGAGTGTTCATGCAGAGAGTGTGAAGTTAATCAACTTTGCACTTTTTCTGTGTTCTGGTATTTGAAAATTTCATGTCAGTGATGTCTGAGAAAATGGACAACATCAACCTTCATTCAGTCATCTAAGAATACTGCTTTGACCTCATCCAACACCTGCTCTATCCATTTGATTTGGCATCTTCAGGCTAAAACCTTTTCCTCAAGATGAAAAAAAAAAATGTTTGGCCATCTTTTGGACTTTAACAATGTTGAAGACCACCTGCTTGTGGTCCAAGATAACAATCCCTACACAGAATAAATCCTAATTCTTCGCAACAGATGAACTAAGTTTGTTAATGTGCTCTATTTTCTAAAACCAACTTCTTCTACTTCAGGTCATGAGCTTCTTAATCACTTCTTGTATAATAAATCTGGTCGTGATTATTGATGTTTTTAGTGTTTTTTTTTAAATTCCGTTAACTTTAAACTAATTTGTATGCTGTAGATTGAGCAATGTCAAAAGAGTAAAATCATTTTCTTTCGATTTCCAATATATCCCCGTTCCTCTCATATGCAAACGCCTACCTCCACATGCTGCTTGCATTATTAGTTTAATGCTCTTTTTTTTCCCCATGAAATGAAATAAATGCACAAATCATTTCCAGTTGATTTATGAGCTGACCTGTTGGTTCTTGTACTTGATGAAATTTGGTGTTTTTTTCCTACCTTTCCTGGGCTCAGGGTGTGTTTTTTTTGTTTTCAGTGCTGCACTCTGTTTTTCCCTGATAGGTTGGTTGGAGAAAAACCCAGCAGAGTCCTGCTGATGGGGAGTGGATCCTCAGGCCTTTTTATTTCTCCCTCAGGAAGTGATTTGGAGGCAGAGAACCGAGGAAAGAAGAGCAGGCAAACAAGAGGAAGTCAAATCAATTTAGCAGGGTGTTTTTTTTTTTCTTTTAACTCAATCATTAAAGAGGGACGTCAGTTAATTAATAAGTGGCTCTATTGTGACTAATGTAGCCCAAACACACAAAATGCCTTAAAGCATCTAATAATGCACACAGAGACTAAAATATGGAGTCATGCTAATGATATTTACCATAGTAGTCAATACAGCTATATGCAAAACACACTAATGGATTAGCCTTTTTCTGCAGCCTCCAAGCACAGACTGTCTTTAAAGGGAGCCAACATGAGCTAACAACGCTACAACACCGGTTCTTTGATTTTGAGTGCTAATCAAAGCTCACAGTCTGACTATGTTTTACTTTTATGTAGAAGTAGTGGTTTGCTAATGTGTGTTTGTGTGCTACATCCAGCGATATCAAAATATATTAAAGAGTAAGTTTGCTTTACTGAAGAGAGGCAGGACTCGTTTGATTGGCTAAAACTTACAATCCTGTCAAAAAAATGAAATGTGAAAAAGAGCATTTTAAAATTAACTCCAAAAACACTAATGCCTTTTATATGACTGTTACAACACTGAAATGTAAAAAATTAGAGGCTAAGCACCATTTTGTTAATTCAGCTTAACAAAATAACTAAATCACATAATAAGAGGCCGTTTTC
>JAQNCA010000010.1:6728883-6747244 GCA_029783725.1 Acanthurus tractus
GGTTAATTAAGAGCAGCAGGGGTGAAATATTTCAACTATGTACATATGTGTTATCATGTGAAAAGATTAGTTTTTCATATCAGGTGTCCAGATACAGAGATTTTGAAATTTTCTGACAAATTTGAGAATTTACACTCCCGCATGCCCTTTGAAAATTCTCCTGCCAACTTCACGTTAACATTTATCGTAAAACTCATTGATCTACCAGAAAAATCACACTTAAAAATAGCTAAAACAGGACTATTGTTTTAAAAAATAAGAAAAAGTGGACTTTTGGGGGGGGAAATAGCTTTCACAAGACAGTGATAATGCTGCATTTTTTCACATTAACTTACTTTTGATTAGTTCAACAAGATTTCAAGAAATGAAAAGGAACCTGCTGCTTGTCAGGGTACTGTCCCATCACTCAGCGCTGAAGTGCATAAACACTGAATGCATTAAACAATGTGACGCTCTGCAGAGCAGTTCTCTGTTTCACTCCCTTTATGTGGTTAAAATTATAACTGTCTCTGCCTCTAATTGCTATAATCATGGAATAGCAGAGACATTATTGTGATGCAAGTTAAACACAACAACAGGCTGACTGTTTACACTCATAAAACAATATCATATCAGGTGATGCTTGCTGTTGAAATTTAATGATTATGCTAATGAGTCGGTAGCTTGTCTTTAAATTAATTAAATCTGAAAATATATTCATTGTGGATTTATGAGCGTGCATTGAATAAGCCTTTTTCCCTCTTTGTTGTCCCACTGCAGTCACACCGGGAGCAGGATAATATTTAAAGTAATGCTGAAATTAATTGAAATATTAAGGAGCAAGAGCGTTGTGTAACTTGTGTTTGTATTGCAAAGCACTATGTTTACCCGGAGAAGGTAGGTAATGTACTGAGCATATAGATGTTTTAAAGGTGACTAGTGCTTGACAAGAAAAATTCTACTGGATTGGTAAAGGTTGCTAACATATTAAGAGACTTATGCCTTAATCCTTAAAGTTAAATATATTTTCTCACAAAGCATAAATTCAGTGTTTGTTGCGGATATTCTCACATGTCTTTGTCGGCTCCACAGTACAGAATTGATTTTGGATTAACACATGAAACACTCCTATATAGTCTTGCCTAGTCCTGAACTTTTGCATCCCTTTTTTACTTACTGATGTCTTGACTCATCAGATGAAGATCTCTTACGTGCACACTGCGTCCTCTGCATATACAAAGGTGACCGTGCTTTTGTAACCCTCCATCAATAGATCAGCTGAGTCTGAAAATGGCTATTCAAAATTCTCAAAACCTGTTTTTACCGACTTGTTTTCTTAGTAACAAGGATGTAATTCATCTTAACACATATTATGTTCTATATGACAGCTGTTTATTTTTCTGTTTCGTGTGAAGCTCCCTATGACTTTCTTTTATTTTGACCTACTTAAGTTAGATTGACTGAGTGAGTAATCAATTTTCTGTTGATGTTATATCTGATTTCTTTTAAAACCTTATCATTTTATGACCTTCGCCTGTCTGTCTTGCTGCCTGTTTGAAGCACTTTGTAACATGTTTTCTTTTTAAAGAAAACGCAGGTGAATTTCATCCATTTTTTAATTTCACCACAGATAAAACTGCCTGCAGCCACTCATTTTAAGCAAATGATCCAGAATAATTAAAAAAACAAGTTTTATCTACTCTTTCTACTTCTGTTGTGTTTTATGTTTTTCTTTCTCTGATGATGATGATGATGCTGCGGGTCAAAAAAAACCCCTCTCATCTGTGGGGTCCATGCTGGCACGAAGCAACAATTGGATCATCTAGATCATCTGCAGCCCTTAGAGCGAAGCTACCTGGACCCTGACAGACCGCAGGCAGGCCCTGGCCCGACACTCCAGGCGTCCACAAACTCAGCTGCTTTCTTCTCTAATTTTGCTTTAAAATATGCAGCAGTGTTAAACCTTCAGCTCTTATCAGCATTGCTGGCTGTCCCTGTGCCGAAATGCAGGGTGTGTTTGACTTTTCTTAAGAGATTCTGCAACAGGGGCAAGCGTCTCAGCTGGCCTCACAGTGTTATCTCCGGCACACTGCCAGCGTGATACAGTGTTCTGCACTCGGCTGGTTTCATCACATTAGAGGCCGACACACTTGTGGCACGATAGGGGAAATTAGTGGTTAGAGCCAGCCTCTGACTGTCTCACAGGGGGCTAAACTCATGTTAGCAGTGGACACAGCGATGCTCACTGTGACTTTCAGTAAACTTCTAATTCCACCAATCGTACAACTACTGAACTCTTTGAATTAGTTTATCCCCTTCAGTAAACTCATGCAGTGAACCAATTAGCACGTAAACCTCAGTGATGCACCTCACCACTTATCCACGATGAACAACATGCCTCTGCATACTCTTACAGTGGCTCATTCTGTTTGTTAACAAAGAATATATTGATCTGTAACAGCAGTAACAATTCACTGAATAGGATGTATGTGACAATAGGACGGCGTTATTGCCTTGAAACACAGTTGAGGTGAAGGCTGAACAGGATTCATACTAACTTTTACTGCTGTATTGAACATGAGAACAAATAACTTTGTTTTTTCTAGTCTTCTTGAATTAATGCAGAACATAACATATTTAACATCATATTAAATCCACCATGAACTGAACACTTATATAACACTATATTCTACAAGTTGATTACTGGCTAATCCTCTCTACAGAGAAAAGACATTATTTGTTTATTCTTTGTAAAATTATATGCAAATAACGCTCCAAGTACTAAATACACAACACCAAAGTGTAAGCAGAACCAGAACTCAAAATGTATGTATGTATTATGTTTATTCATTAACTTATTCTTTATTTTGAATAGAACAATAATTTATTGTATTTACTTGTATTTTGCAAGTGTTTAAGCCGTCAGCACATGTTCAAGTGTTAATATTATTATAATTATTAATGATTTTAACTTCTTCTGATCTGATTAAAATACACTGGTTGCATATTGCATCATAACCAAATAATAAAACAAAGCCAATTAATAACTAACAACATGATTAATACTGTTTTTGCTGGTTTTTTTATTTTTTTACAGAGGACTACTTTTGCATGAATTAAATTTTTTAATGTTTCTACTACAACAATAAGCTAACACTGAGGGTTATAAGTGAATGTGATTATTATATTGATAATATTAAATTATAATCCAAGGATTCTAATTAAAATCTGTAATTAGGTTTTTTAATAAAGTCTCAGTTGACAAAGAGCAAATAATGAGCCTGTGTACTGCACCACCCTAAAGGCCTCAAGGGGCAGCATTGGTTGCAGTGTGAAATGCTAATGAACAGCCTTTTTCCACGAGATAAAGAATGAAATAAAAAGACTCATTCAAGTGCAATTTTTTAATGGGAGAAGACAGACAGACCAATGCCAGAAAATAAAAAAAAAAATCTCTGCCGTCCTGCACGTTTTTATGAGGAAACAAACACTTGCAAACATGCAGGTATCAGTGGGTCATTGATGTAGTTATAGATTTGTAACTGTCATGGATTGCAGAGCTAGAAAGAAAAGCTAAATGATACTTATTCTGTCAAGCTGCCATTTATAGCATAATCAAATTTTCCGAAACGAATTTGACGAAAACAAATGATGTGTCTCAAAAATATAATGGAGGATGGACTGAATGGAAGGTGCATGCTCACTTCCTTAACGTGCATCAACAACTGGAATACAGATGATGTATTTCGTTTAAACAAAAAAGAAAACGGGAGATTTACAATAAAAGCACCTGTGGGAGTGAAGATATATGTGACTGTGTTCAACTCGGTTATGGACCATTTAAAGAGATGATATAAGCTAAGTCGATGTCTTTTTAGACTCTGTCCTGGACCACCTGTCTGCCGTGTTTTAGATGTTTTCCTCTTTTAACACACCTTATTCAGGTAATCAGCTCATCATCAAGCTCTGCAAAAGCCTGATAACAAACCATTCATTTGAATCAGGCATGTCGAGGCAGGAAACCCTCTGAAACATGCGGGGCAGAGGAGCCGAGCACTGACGAGCACTGAAAAACACAGAGCTCAGTCATTTTCTCCTCCATTTGTTTTGTTCTGTTTTGCCAATTCTGTTCAGCAGCTCCATCACACTGTTAGCTGTGATAAACACAGGCACAACATCAGTTTACTGTAGCAGACATTCATGCGTGTATTTGACCTTCAAATTTATCATATTATTTTTATAATACTTAATCAATACTTGAGCCGTACTGGAACAATGCATCTGTTTCAACTATTCAATCATCAAATTATTACATATAAAATAGTTTATTAAGTGATTCTGAAATTTTAAAACAGAAAAGCTGGGTGTCTGTTTAAAATATGGTGCTGCAGCATAGAGTTTGACAAAACACTGAGTTCATTTTGGGATAAATTTTGCAAAACTGAACCAAAACATAACCTATTTAGAGCTGCAGTCTTTGCAGCAGCAGCTGAGGCTGATGCCAAGAACTTGGAGTTGTCACGTTATTTATTTAATCGTGTACATTTAATTTCTACTGACCCCCCACAAACATAAACTTAATAAAAACTGACAATCCTCAAAAATCTGTTTTCTTTTCTTTTCCTCTAAATAGCATATTAAAAATTAAACCATTCAAAAGCTGCATCGCTCCACATATTGCAGTCATTCCTCTCTCAGCTGACACTGGGACATCTTAAATGAGAAATGAAAGCACTTTCTACTTAATGCAGGAGGGTGGAATTTTTCCTCTTTGATTTTTCTGAGCAAAGGAAGATGACAGGTACATTTTGCACATCAGATGATCTAGACGCTTTTCAAATAAAAATAAACTTAAACTGACATATGTGTCTATTGTAAAAACCTGATTTAAAAGAAAAATGTTGCAAAAATAGTTTCCATAAAGCCTCAAAACTGGATGAACTCACAGCTGTGGTCAGTGTTTTACAGCTTGGAGGAGGATTTGTGAGCAGTTGAGGCCATTAGCCAGGTGCATCACGGGCATAGGGTTGCCTTTTGAATCTCAAATAGCTGAATACACACGATATAGCATCTTGAAATGAAAATGTGTGAAAGTTTTGAGAACAAAATTATACATGGAAGATAAAAAAAAGTACAACTACGACTGAAATTCCTTCCTTTTTTTTCCATCTGCACTTTATCTACTGTTAAACTTATATTCTTAAGTGTCACACCTGTAGGTTTAAACTTGAACAACAGATTAAAATGTGTATGAAAACTGCAATATTTCATAGCATTTATACTCTTCATGCTTCTCTTGTTTGTGAGATGACGGATGTGTAAACCACAGATATGAGGCACAACACCTGTCAGCAGTAAAGCAAAGTGATAATAATTAATTCAGTCAGTGTCTGAAATCTCAACCGCTGCTCGCTGTACCCGATTGAGACTGTACCTGCAGCAACATCTGGGCTGCTAAGTGCGGGAGCTTTCTCATCATGACAGTTCACTGGGTGACAAATAACGACAGGAGGCAACATGACACAGGAGTGTGAAGTTATTGACGGTGAGCTTGTGCTGATGATTTCATTGTGTTAATCAAAGTAAATGCAGCTATTGTTTCTGAACCTGAACCTGAAACATATTCAACAAACATGATGCCCATAGTTTTTTTTTTTCCCATTCCTGCACATCAACTGTATACTAAATAATTAATTTTGTCTGCTAAACAATCAGAAGAAGTAAGTTGAAATTCGTGTTGAATTGAAATGTTATGTTTATAAGGCAGAGAGCCTGTTTACTGAAGCCTCACAGTCCCTAAAGACTACTTTTACTGTTTCCAGCACAAAATTATACAGCAATACTAAGAAACAGTGGATTCTTTAGGAGCTGCGGTGCAAACCGATGATCAGTTCCAAAGCTTTAGCCACATTTTTGCTCAAAATACTGAACAACTCCTCACTGCATCTCTTCTGAACAGCTCCTGCTTTTGAGAAGTTTCTCTGGTTTGTATTTTTTGAGAAAGTAATGTTCAAAAATCCCTTTTTTTTTTTACTAGCTTTACAGGCCATGCATTATTAAAGAGTGCACAGCTTCTCTTTCACATGACATACTCTATTTGCTACAAAATACATCTGATGCACCCTCTGCCACAGCTGGGCTGTTTGAGCTGTCAGCGCTCGCTCTTTTCGCTCTGCTCCTGGTTCTCCTGCTCGAGTAGCACTTCACCGGGAAGCTCAGCTGCTAACAGTTCAATCATGTCGGTTCAGGAGGATTTTTAAGGAGGAAAATGTGTCTTAACTTGGGACTTGGTGACTGAATGAACCTTTGACATAGATGCAAAGATCACTGCTTCAGTTTAAGAGGCTTAGTGGTTGCTTGTGCATGTTCATGCTGGTTGTGTTTGGTGTCTGTCTGCTTTGCAACAGGCTAACATTAAGCTGAATGCTTTATTTCTTGCCTGCAGATGCTTGCAGACAAATGTTGGTGTCTGCTAGCTGCTAATTTCTGTTGTAGTGTTGTTTTTTTCCTTTTGATTGTTGCTTGCCGTGTTCATTATGATGCTTTCATGCTGTTGATTGTCACAGCAGCGAAAATGAATACTTGGGTTTCAGTATTATGAGTGTTTTGGGCTGAATTGCCTTTGCAGCATATTTTCCCCTTGATTGTTGCTGTTGTTTTATTGGGCTCCTTCTTATCGAGACTGCCAAGTCTCGAGTAATATTGTGTTTTGGCTTCAGAGGTGTAAACACAACTGTAGCTTTACACACATCCCTTTCACACAAATACTTTCCCTGCAATATCGACTTCATGGGAAAGTCAACATGTTTTTGTCGTACACTGAGTATGTTTACATTTACATTTTTCCACCCACATCATCCTCCAACCGGTTCTCACTTCCAACTTGTCACATGTGACAGCTTGTTCAGGACCTCTTGGTGTCGCTCTTTAAAGCAGTGGGATCATCTCATTAGTGTCTGTTAGTAATCCACAGGGCCTTTCAACAACTACAGGGGAAACTCATCTGCAGCATTATTAAAGACTCATGACTTCTTCAGCCAAAAGAAGCACAAAGAGCAAAATAGCCTAAACATGGGCAGAGTTCAGGGGAGAGTGGAGGGTCACATGAAAGCTTTGCTAGGACACTAAAGTTATGAGTTCCAGTAAAAAAAAAAAAAAAAGTTGATGATCTTTGCCACAGCCAAACCAGGTGGTTTTGTTTTTCTTAAATGGACCAAATGAAGACTTTTTCTTAATGTGAAATACACAGTTAAAAGTGGGAGTGTTTTGTAAGGTTTGAACGTCCCAGACTGAGGCAAACTTAGTCCCTCCGTGTCATATTCACATGTGATTAGTAAAATGCAATTCTTTAAGAATAACTGACTCACATTCTGACTTTGAGTAAATATTTTGCTTCCTTTTCCCCTTTGCAACTTCGCCAGTGCTTCAAAAAAAACCTTGTGTTTTATTGTTTCAGTGAGATCAAAAAATGGTCACCACATTTTCTTTAAATAAAAAGCTTCTTTAACTTACTAAATCAATGCTAATTTATTAGAGTTCAGCAACAGTGTTTTGGAACTGTATTAGCATTATCTTTGTGTGATCTGATCATAAATGTGCAGAGAATGCACAGGGAGTCTAAAAATAAGACTGAAATTATTCAGTCAGTTCTTAAAAACAGAAATGCCTTTTAAATGATCATTTATTCAGAAACTTCTGCATATTTTTAATGCTGCTGACATGTAGGTCTCAAATATCAAAAGATTTTAAGTCATTTGGCATGTATTTGCATGAAAAGTGTTACAGTGATTAGTCGCAACACGGAGGGTTTGTATCCTATTAAAACAGGAGGCTAAAGGTCATTTTCTTCTAATGAAAGTTCATCTGAACCTAAATTTGGACCTTTTTTTGCTGCTTCTTTGTTGTTTGATTAACCAGAAACACGTGACCACAGTGCCCTATCACTTCTGTAATAAAAAGAAAGCAGATTCAGCTTTTCTAAGGCATAATGGCAATAATAAAACCATTTATTCTTACTTCTCATTATGAGATCTTCTGCTGGAGATCTTCTGCGGATGACGGCCTGCAGCCTGGGGACTACATCTCGGTGCAACAAGTCAAAGTAAAATATTTAATTGAACACACCCTCCTGCTTCAGTGATCTCAGCTACAAATCAAGTATAACTTGATCATGCCTCTCTTGCCACGCAGAACAATCTGACACCTCGAGACACCTGGGATTTAAGAGCTGTCTCTATTAGGTTCATTTAGAATTTCATGTGTAGTAAAGTAAGAATAAAAAACTGGCCTCTGAGCCTCTGGGTATTTCAACGATTGTAAGCACAACTCTACTGCTCTTGATACCGCAAATTAATGCTACACTGTACATCGGGGTTTGATGCAAACTTCCATTTAATAAGCTACAAAAAGGCAATATCCAAAATATGCCAAAGAGTGCAATGCTTTACCTTATTCTATCCTAGTAAGAACCTTTTATGCAATTTCTCAGTTCTGTTATTTGTAAAAAGTTGGATTTTCTTCTTTAGTTTCTATGTTTCCCACTTTTCTGTCCCCTTGTTTTGTGGCCGATGATAATACTCAATTCTGATTGCACATGTGGCTTCAGTAACCTGACATCTATGACACAGGTGTCCCTATAAATTCATACAATCAATGTATTTATGGAGTGTGATCTTGACATGCTCTATATGTAAAGTGTCTTGAGACAACCTTGTTGTGAATTGACGCTATATAAATAAAATTGAATTGAAAAATTCAATTGATCGCAGATCTGGATAAATATGCCAGTGTTTAAATGGAGGTAAAGACGGAAACAACCAGGTAACATAGACAGATCTAAAAATGTTTTTCTCTGCTTTTAATAACCTGGTGTACTTAAATCTATGTGTACATGTTGACATGAAAACTCCTCGTCCAGCCTTCTGAATCACTTCCTGTTCAGATTTATGTTGATCAGCGATGCAAACGGCAAAAATTTGAGGACAGAAACTATTATTGTTGATATTTTAAAAAGAAAGGGAAAGCCAAAGGTGGTAACGTAAGTAAATTTACAAAGTGTGTTAAAATATTTGACATTTTAATTATGATATTTAGTTGGCAGGGGACACCTTATAGGTCATAATTTCATCCATTTAAGCCATTTATCTTGGGTGGCGATGGCAGCAGGCTAAGTGAGGTATTCCAGCTATACTTCAGTACAGTAATGTTTTTTCCAGCTCCTCTTAGGAGATCCCAAGAGGTTCATAAGCCAGATGAAATGTATGATCTCTCCAGCATGTTCTGGGTCCCTCGGGATCTTCATCCAGTTGGACTTGCCTGTAAAATCACCAAAGGAGGACCCCAGGAGGCGCCCCGATCAGAGGCCTGAACCACCTCAGCTTGCTCCTTTCGACGTGGAGCAGCTCCCTCTGGATGTTTGAGCTCATCGCCTCCTCTGTGAGGCCAGCATGCACACGAAACTCATGTGTGCAATCTTATTCTTTCATTCCTAATCCAAAACTCAAAATGATAGATGAGAGTTGAAACCCCGTCGACCAGCAAATTGAAAGGTTTCCCTCTGGTTCTGCTCCTCTTTGCCACAACAGTGAAAAAGGCCAATAGTTTAGTACTGGAGTGTTACAATAATAAATTGAAAAAGCAATATGTTAACTCTGCTTACTTAATTGTTCTTAAAAGTCATCCAAAATTGTATATTTACTGTATTTAATGTGTAACAAGTTTGAACTGAAATGCTTAAACAGAAAAACTGAGAAGAGTTGTCACATTTTAAGTTTGTCGGTGAAGGCGATCTTTAAAATCTAAAGAAACTGACTAAATAACCTGCCCGCATGTCACTGAGGATTGAACACAATAATCAACCAATCTTCAAAACCAGCTATTTTAAATTTTTATGCAAATTCAATCGGAGAGATCACTGGATACTGCAGTAAGTGACTCCATGCAGCGGCTGTATTTTACTTGTCAGAAAATGTCAGCGAGACCTTTTGAGAATTGAGACATTTTTTAATGGCAGATTCTGTAATGAGATTCTGTAAAGAGAACAATGTTTAGTCTGTTTAATTTCCAACCAGAAGAGAAGAAAGAGAAGAGATCTCATGGCTCTTGCTGCTTGTATTAAAGTTATGTCACACTTACTTTGCTTTACTTTCTGTTTCTTCAGTAGTGGTTTTTTCAGAGCTTTGAAATTGTTTTGTGGACCCTTGGATTATGTAGAAAAACCATCTCTAGTGATGAATAAGCTTTTCTGAAAAAAAATAAAATAAAATATAATAAAAAGTGACTCATACGAGGCTGCCCCAGAGAATCAGCTGCCCTAAGGCAATTAGAGTAGCTGTCAATGCAACAAACGGGACGACTGATAGCATTTATTTTGAAGACAGCCAAAACGAGGGAGAAAGAATTGTAACAGAGAGATACAAAACCTCCCCAACGTGTCTCCTCGCATACAGATAAATTATTGTTTACTGCCAATAACGCCTTAATTATTTGTTAATCATTTGGCTACCTGACAGAAGCAAAACAGTGTTTTGTTATTGGCATTAAAGCAACAGTTTGCAGCAAACTTTCTGGTCTCACAGAAATCCTACTTTGAGGGAAAAAAATGCAGTTTTGATGAAAAATAACTTGTTTAATCAACAATTCCAGACACTGAGCTGATGTTCATAAATAAATGCAGGAATGAATTTACATGCAAGGACCTACACTGTAAGGCAGCTGCATGCGTTTCTGAATTTCTGTCCTATAAAAATATGAAATCTCCTAGGTCCTTTCATGAGGGGCTGGTTGTCCTGAGGACAAGGTTATAATTCAAAGGGGACTGTGCATTTGCCATCTGTGCTCAAAAACTCTGGAACAGCCTCTCAGCCTCTTTAGAGTTCGTCCCCAGACATGGTTTAAAATACTCTGCTCTGATTAATATTTTGTTTAACATGGTCCTCCTACATAAAAAGTTTTTTTTTTTTTATAATTCTAAAAAGGGACGTGAAGAGCATTTATTGTCTTCCTGCTTGAAAAATTCTTGTTCCATCAATCACAAACCTTGAAGCTTGGCCACCACCGCTGCTTGCACCAAATGAACTCGGGCATTGAGATTGCCAACATTAGCAAAGTAGAAACATCTGAGATTCAACCATTGATGTTTGAGACTAAGTTGGACAAAGACTCAATGAGGATATAAAACCCAAATAATAAAGCTCATGATAACATCATTTTACAACAGCAGGGCTTACAAGCTTCAGCACCACGGAGAGCGACTATGTCATTTTGAAGTCCATCAAGCGGACATGAAGTATAACAAACCAAGAGAACAACAAAAACATTAGGCTACAGTGATTGTTAGAATTGCTACCTGTAATTAACCTAGCTCCCTGGCTGTGCTGGCAGTTTTGGCGGGCTTGAATCGCTGCCAACAAAAAAGTAGGGTTCATCTCCAGGACGATGAACAAATATGTGTCCAGTTTCTGTAACTTGGCTTTTCCTTGCTCTCTTTCCTTTTCTTTTCACTTTGCTGCTCCACTTTTATGCTCATATGAAGTGCCACTCATGTTAACTTAGTCCAACAACATTTTATTCAATATTTTACACCTACTACATCACTAAAGTCAGTCGATCTTGTAAAGTTTTTAGCAACCATGACTCAATCGGGTTACACTGGGGCAACCTATATAACCCCTGTATAAATCTGCATCACAGGTGATGTTAAACAGACTGTGCCCATATTCAGGCTCCTCTGGGCACAAGTCATGGGAGGTCCCGCCTTCTCCAGCTCCCCTGAGCCATGGTAGAGATCCGACACCCTCAAGTCCTTCCTTCTATCCAGGCCCCTCTGAAGCCCCGCCCCTTTAGCCACCATATTGTCATGGCACCTGTAGACAACATCTTCTGTTGATTTGTGTTGTTGGTTTGCTTGTCAGGTTGTAACTGACAGTGGCTGTTTCAGCGTTAGTGGTTGCGCTCCTGCAAACTCTCGCGACCTGCAATGAAGGTTACAGGTTTCTTAACTGTGTTTGGCTTTTCAATTTGTGACGTACCAAATCTGGCTCACAAGGGTACAGTTGAATATCAAGTTTTATTAAAATGTCAAAACATCTTCCTTGTGAAAAACGTTGCACAGGCATAAGTCAGTATAGTCAAGGTGAAACATTTGAGGAGATATAAATATAGAAAAGTGTTATAAAAGTTAAGGGGATCTTTAAAGCCATCTGAGGAAAGTTGTGAATTGTTAAATTAAATTATAAAAATAAAGCTCTCTTGGCTGAACTTGACTCTTACTTGATATTGAGCAGTTTAATTAAGCTCTGCGCAAGTTTGTCTTTCAAATTTACTGTTTTTGCTGAATCACTTTCCAATCTTAACTCACAAAAAGTGCTAAAGATGTATTTTTTGATGACTCATTCCATTTTAGTTTTTTATTTGTTGAAAAAGGGCCGATATATCGTACTTATGGTAGGGTTGGCCAAAATAAAACAACATGTTGATAAAACACAGCAAGTTAACAAAAAATGGCAAACAGATACAAACAACAAATGTGGAGCAGTACTGACATGTCATGGCAGTAGATGTTTTTTTTGTGTTAACAGAATAAAACTGAGTCACTGGAAAATCAAACCATTTACCTCAGGAGCAGCACATGTGTGCTTAACAAAGTAAACATCCAATCCACGCAACTGTACCTGTTGATTTATGACAATGATGTGGTGAGTAACATCAGTCTGCGATTTACTGCAAAGCTTTTTAACCAGAGAAGCATCTTTTTTCAAGCTTCATTTGTGTTGGTACAAACCCTGCAGCCATTGCAGTTCTCTCAATAGTTGTGCAGAAAAAAAAGAAAGGATCAGATATATGAATGGGAAATTGCATGGAGGTGTCATGGCCACAAGGCTTTGTGTGTGGGAAGATGGCTTTGTTTGCATGAATCAGATGGAAGAGCACTGCCACGGCTACTGACTCAACTAGAAGGTAAATACAATGATGCTCTTGAGTTTGTTAAAGGTGCAAAGTGACAAGTTTGAATGGTACTAAAGTGAAAAAAAAACAAAAGGTTTTAGCAAAAAGTTTCATTGTTCCACTTTAGTGTAGCAGACACTGGAAGACTTTTGTCAAACACTGTAGTATCTTTCAAGGTCCAGACCAGAGGCCCTCTTGTTGTAAGCTAACATGCTGTGACTCTGGTTGGCTCCACGCTCTAAGTTATATAAATGTACTGTATTTTATGCTGTCGTTGACATGGAAAAATATTCCATTTTTCAAATTTCCTTCAAAAGGTGAAAGTAGCATGGAAATGATGGCTGGCTCTCTGCCCGAGTGTCTGGCAGAGTTGACAGTCTTTCCTGTCACTGCCAGAGAGACGGCAGCATTTGATTTGCCTGGTGGCTACTGTTAATTTGCCACTGCGTATGCAAACATGAAATACTGCTCTTCAAGTCAGGCAAAGTGACTAATTGCAAAAGGACTTAGTGTCTGGCAATGAGCAACCAGGACCGACATCATTTTCTTTGACTGATAGACAAACATGTTCATGAGAAGTTTCAGAGTGAAAAAGCAATAAGAACACATTTTTTACTGCTAAATACACACACATGCAAAAATTGAGAAACCATTTTTCCAGAATTTCAAATTGAGGTTTGATTGATTGCATTTATTATATTGACACAGTTATGAATAATTAGAGTTCTTTCTCTCAGCATTCAGTTAAATAGTAACAATTAAATCTATATATTTTGTGGAAATAAATGCTAGTAGTTGTGTTATTTGATAATGCTGTACATTAACGAACCGAGTTGTAGGGTGGAGGTCAGAGTTCACAATGCAGGACTTTCATTATTCAGAATCCAGGTTTTGTGACCTGCTCATTGTTGGGAGACACTTTGGTTGACGTCAGGCAAAGATGCTTGCACTGATTGTCAACAATATCACATATTTGTTCACAAATCCTATCAATTGAACTCTTTCCTATTGTTTAAATAGAAATATTATTAATTGTTACTCTTTTAAATGAGAAGAGTTCAATGCCGTTCATGGACTGTTTTTTGCAAATCAAGACAAAGCCGCTGTAGAATCTGTGTTTCAGAGTCTTTGCACTCTAAAACGCCTTCAATAAAAAAATGCTGTAAAAAAACTCCAACTCTTTTTTCGTGGTAGTAAGTTTTCTTGCAGTCTCTGCGGTAACACCCGGGGCTGTGGCCTTCAGTCAGCCTTTGTGTTTCCACTGAAAGTCCTGCTTTCTTCATTAATTGTTCAGGTGTTCTGCAGAGTTTTTTCTTTTGTTATCATAGTGAGTCTGGCCTGGGATCAGATTTTGGGGCAGAGATTTTTATTAAAAATTGTTCTCAAGCAAGTGAAATAAATACAAAAGCCTGTTGTTCATGTGTGTTCAACTAAAGTAACTGAGTTTTATGAGTACTGATGGAGAAATGTGTTGCCAAAAGTCGACAGAGTCAGTTTTAAGCACTTTTATTCTGTAATCGTAGTCCACTCTTACATCTACACACTTAGTTCAGCAGTCTTTGAGCCTGCAGATCCCTTCTTTTGGGTCTTGGACCTCCAGGAAGTGATCCACAGCAGCGTAGTGACTGACAAAATGGTGACCACAAAGCTCCTTGTTCATCCTGGGGAGGACGTGGTGATCTCAGGGTGCCAAATTAGATGAATAGGAAGGAAATCTGCATTACTGGATGGCAGCAATCTGCTGCATGAGTGTCCACGTTGACCATTTTCTTAGATAGTGCTGATTTACAACTGGCCAAAACAGGAATACCAGAAGGCTTACTTTCCTCAAGCTTTCTGCATAATCACAGAGAGAGTTGAACTGCTTGTGCATCTACTGAGAGCTGCAGAACTCGTCTCCTTCTTCCTTGGGTTAAAAACTTATCAAGCACCTCTTGTATCTTTGAAAAAGGAATCGGGGGTTTGCTCCATTTTATTTTCAAACTCTGTCTAATCACAAACAAATCCTGAGAAGAGGTCTCCTTGGTAATTGGACTTGTGGATTTATGGTGGATTTCGCATGACAGATACAGACTTAAGGCTCAGTATTGACACAAGCAGCTGAACATATTCTCTGTCCTGAATTTAAAACATAAAACCAAGGGCAAACTTATATTTGCCTGAGTGAAATCTGAATCTTTTAAGAGTTTGCTACATTTAGAATGAGGGGAACTGATACAGAGCATGCAGCGCAAACGGATGTTTAATTAATGCCATCTCAGCCATCACATGTTAAAGAAAGTACCATTTACTTTTACTATCGTCCTCGTGTTCAGTGCAAAGATTTATTATCACAGTTCAATTAAATTTTACACAACATCCAAATCCCAGAACAAAACTTTACCACTTGATGGAGACTTCGACATAAAAGCCTCAAAAATCATCAGTGTGGTAACTAAAATAACTGATGTTGTAAAATGCAACTTGTAAGTCTCTTAAGCTTGTTTCACATCTTATGTATGGCATCTAACCAAAAACTGACTTAGAAATGAGCAAACCAGAGTTGCAACAGTACTAATTCATTTCCTTGTTTTGGGACTAATTCCTGCAGTGCTCATTTGCTTTCATAATGTCCAGTAAGACTTACTCTATGCTGTTTCTTAAAAAAATGTTATTATCCATTTTGAAAAGCCATTCGTCGCAGATTCTTTTAAAGCATTCATCCGTATGTTGGGCAGCTTTTAAATAGTGAACAGTTTCTGACATCAAGAAGAAAAACCTTCTTTGTGCTTTACTTCTCTCCCTGATTGGAGGTTGTATATTCATCACTGTCACTTGAGTGCTAAACTTTTGTCGACCTTCTGAAGGAAAACAATAATCCAAGAGATAAAAAATGCTGTCACACGTTTTGTTTTTTTGTTGGTCTTGTAAATACCTTTTTTGACAACCCCACATTTCGATTAACCTCTGGTTTTTTATTTATTTGCACAGTCAGTTTAAAAAAAAGTTAAATCAAAACCCTCCTTATCCTGCCTGAAAGAAATATGTTTTATCTCCGGCTTCTGTGCCTCTGTCCAATGTCTTCAAGTTTTATTTAATAAAGATCAGTAGTGCGGAGCGATGTGGAGAAACAACATCCCAGATGTACTGCAAGAAGTCAGGAAGTCTTCACCCACTCCCATCAGGAGGGCAGTGGAGCAGACCCACAGGGCATGGGGAAAAAAAAGAAAACTGGCCTCAGTTATACTAAATTAATGATCAAAATAGAGGAATATTCAACATAAAGCACAGATACAAGAAATCCTCCTTCGTTCTCCAGTTTTTTCACTCTCTCAGCAGTCAGACTGTAAAACACATTTCTGTTCTGTATTTGGTGTTTTTTATTGTGTTAAACATATTTCTTCTCCAATCATAGGAGCACTCATTAAGCGTACAGGAAAAACTGTGTGAAACAAACAACTCTTATCAATTATGTTTTGTGAAAAACTGCCAATATGTTTATTTTTTTTTTGTATTCTGTTCTTACTTTCACGTGGGATGTATAATTAGTGGGATCAAAATATAACAGATGGAAAGACTCAGACCAACATCACATACTTCAACAGCTACTATGTTATTTGTGTAGGTGCACATGCTTTTCATGACAACTGAATGTATAATTTTCTGGATTTCATCCATAAAACATTGAAGAATAGCAGACGTGAATCTCAAGGACCATTTTTTACTGATGAATGAGAAATTTTTGGTGCTCTTCATAAAATTTGTTGTCAAAGCAGAACTCCAAAACTCCAAACTCCGTCGCTGTGTGTTGTTTTGTTACACACATGATTATAACAGTATGAGTCGTAAGTATCTGTGCTACAGGTGCTGCCATTTCACACTGGTAATGTCACTTGGAGCCTGAGTCTGCATGGTAGTGATCTATGAATGGAGGCATGGTATTGAGGTCTCACCCATACAGCTGTCCGACTCAGGAGCAGGTAAGGGTGAACTGACAATCATGACACCTGTTTTTTCTGGCATTAATTAGCTTTTTGAAACCAATTTATTACAAAAAAAACACGTAAACTTACACCACATGGAGTTCTGCTCTCATGGAGGGGCCGATAATGCAGCCAAACACTAGGGGGCGATCTATAGATTATTTGGCTCTACAATTGGGAAGCTGCCATGTGGTCCACCTTTTTTTTACAGTCAGAGGTCCACCTTCAATTAGCTATTATGTCAATCCAGTTCATTTCAGAGAGAGCTAACCACACACACACACACACCTCTTAAAGTACTGTTAAAATTATTTTCTATCTACACTGTACGTGCATGTGTGTTGCTGGGATTCCTGCAGTTTGTTTACTCAATTGCTGCTGGCAGCATAGAGAGACAGCTTATTAATTTCTTATATGGTTCCTTATATAGCATCAAAGCCGGTCTCCTCCTTAGTGTGACTGCTTGGCTCCACATCGTATAGGATCCTTTCATTTGATGATTTTAAGGCTTCAGACGAATCAAAAAGAGCCCATGTGCAAAAGTCCAGGTGTTTTTTTCTCTCCATTGTACTCTTGGATACTCTTCATGGCTTTAAACTGAGACTTTTCAAGGGAGAAACGGGTAAATGCAGGTATTATAGCAGAACCTCCCCCAACTGCATCTATTTTTATCATTAGGATGTATTTTGTTTACACTAAGCATCTGTCGTGTTTAAATATAATATCACATCATAATTTTTTTTTTTTTTACTGCATTCATTCAGAGTCATTTAGATCATCCTTCAGCTCTCACATCTCATAAAACCAGGGAGTATCAACTCTTTGGTTAGGATGTATTTTTCTGATAAGTTAAATGTGTGTGGTCTGCTTAACCATACCCTCAATACTCTGATTCAGTAACTGAAAACTAGATAAAACATTGAATTAAAAGCTTAATCAAAAGGTTAAACATGTGAAATATTAATAATTCATTAAGCCCAGCTGTGTCTTGGTGCTCTCACATCCTCCCCAGTTTTCAGGATCTCCACCCTGGCCACTGTGAGAATGAGTTCATTCTTTTCAGGGAGGTCAATATGAAGACAATTTTAACCAATGATATATTCTCAGCGGTGTAGACCAGCATTTCTCAACTGTCATCACCATCCTGGCTCAATAACTTTGAAAGATTGTCCTGGACAAGGTCAGTTCTCAGTCACGGTGTCCCAGTAGTTTCTAGCCGATCTTACAGCAATCACAGGGAGCGGGAAGGAGGCTAAAATGAGCTAACACATGCTCAGCATAATGTTATGGCCAGAAAACTAGATCTGGATAAACACAACAGTTCCCTGCAGGGATGAAGTAAAAACACAAAGAGCGAAAAATAAGCAGATATACAATGCAAGACATCCCTTTACATGAGTTTGTACTCAATTTACAAATGTCTTCATTTAAAAAAAAAAAAAAAAAAAAAAAAAAGAAATAAAAAGTACATTCAT
>JAQNCA010000010.1:6776713-6804266 GCA_029783725.1 Acanthurus tractus
CAAAATCTAAAGTCAACAAAACACACTCCATCCACTCTTTTTTTTTTTTTTTTTTTTATTTTTTTTTGCATCCACAAATTAACTAATATCTCCCCCGCAATTTATTCCTCAACCCCCAAAAAAAAAAAAAAAAAAAACCCAAAAAACATCAAATGATTCCATCTGGAGACTGACGGAGCGAGTGTGGGAAAATATTCCATAAATTCCGGGATAAAAGCCCTTTCCTTCTCCCTGTAATATTTTTTTTTTCTTTCCATTCAGCTGCCCTGCATCCCAAACCTACAATTGTAACGATATAGTCACATCAATCATTTGCATCTTGGACATATTCTAAATTAACTGTTCTCCAGCAAAGAATCCAATTTACTCTGCAAAACATAAGAGCTGTTATGCACATATCGACCACCCTCACACACACATGCACCCATGGATACTGAGCTGAAAGTCTCACAAGTGGCCTGGTAATTGCATCTCAGCAACAGTATTGCCTTCCTGATGGGTAATTTCCCTCCAGATTATGTTTGTCTCTTGACAGCAAAGAACTGTGGTTACTTCTGGGCCTGTAATGGGATATTAAATATATCTACAGATAGCATAGCGACCAGAAAGAGTATTAGTTTTCATTATATTCCATCACTTTTCACACTTTCTCTTCTACAGTAATGAATGGCTAAAGATTTTTGTAACCTTTCAAGGACTCCAGCTCTGTCTGCCATTTAGCTCGACTCCAAAGTACAGTAGGTGGTCTGAGGGTGCAGCATCACCGTGCGCGGTAATTAAAAGGAAGCTCTAATATACCACAGCAAATCACCTTGAAACAACTGGTATCCTACTGCATGGACATGAGCTGCAGCGTCTCACCGGTAATGTGCTGTGCATCTTTGGAGCATATCCAATCGACAGGACAGATGTACAATGTTCAAGGTTACCTTTCGGAAAGGCGTTCACATTACAAGCTATTGTCCTCATTGGGCTCGGCGCTCTAATCATCATATATTTAATTATGAAACAATGATAAAACCGCATGAGCCAAAAAGACTTGAGGCCTCATTTTGATTGGGAATCAGTTATGGATCATGTGCGTCTGAAATGTCAGTGGGACGATGAGGCGAGGAAGGAAATCAAAATGCTGATAAACAAGCTAATTTCTCCGTGCGTGGCAAACGACTCCTCTGGCCTTGCATCCTAGTGGAACCTGAGTAAACAAGAGCAAACTCTCGCTTCCGTTTTCGCTCCGCATCAGCTGTATAGCTCAACACGGGTCATTCAGGTGGGTAGGTAAATAAATCCATAGCGCTAAAGAGGTCCTGCGAACCATCTGTTGTTTACTTCTCTTACACGTTACATTTACTTACTCTCTCATTTCAACACATGTCCAAAGCTTTATTTACATAGAAAAAACAGAAGTGGGGCTCATTTAGAGCATGAAGTAAAATTTTAATGTGAGAGGAATGCTATGGTATGCTCGCATCTATTTTATTTCTCAGTATTTTGCAATGTGAAATACAATAGATGCGAAAAAAATATCACAGACAGACGTGCATCTCATGCAAAAATGTAACTCTGTGATACTTTACCAAAAAGAAAATAGTTAAAAGTCTGGAAAACATCTGAATGCAGCCTCATTACCATTCTGTAATTTGTAAAAGTGCTGACAAATCCCTTGCAAGCACCGATCCATTAAAAGTAACTAAACAATCGTCCAAGTCAGAAAAATGCATAATAAAAGATAACATTAAGCATTTAAAACCACATCTCTGCAGTCTTACTAAGGCTGTGTATAAATAAGTAAGGAAATCCATTTCAAATCTAACAGACATGAAATTTGGATCTGAAGCGTGTCCAGAGTCTCTGAAGGTTGATTTATCTTCCAGAACATGTAGCATACCAAATCACAGCAAATCTTTGTGTTTGTTAAGACAGAAGCTAATCTTCGCGGATAATCACGACTCTTCATGCTTATACGCCCACCACCAAAGTGCTCTGGAACATGCCCAAGCATGTAACTCAATGTTTCATTACGCTCTGTCAGACCAGTGTACGAGAGGAATATTTCCAGGCATGATGAGGTGAGGGATCATGCTAATTCAAATTCCCACATGCTAATAGGTCCAAGCTGTTTCTGGAGGAGTCGCGTTTCTCCAGAGAAGCTAAGTTCTTTCTAATAAACTCTGGCAGAGAAATAAAAGCTTCCCTGAGTCTCTCATTTGGATTGATCACGGCTCTGCTGCAGAGTATCACTCCGCCGAGCTTCCTCCATGTCGTGTCGAATACAATCAATTATTCTAAAGGAGTCCACTCATAATAAGCTCCTGAGTCTTCGGGGAGCGCATTTTGGAGACGGCGCCGCTGATGTGGGCAGACTGCTTTAATCCTTGAAATAACATTAAAAAAAAAAAGATATGATGGTATTGAGGTAGAAACACAGAAAACATCTAGTTTCCTTTTTTTTTTCTGTGAATATTGAATATTGTGTGGGAAGGAGCATTTATTTATCATCATTATCGGGCAATTCTCTCAGTCAATGCAAACAGACAATGGAGAGTATAAGAAAGGTAATTGCACTGAGGTGTTTCTCTGAGCCCGATTTCAAATATCAGTCGAGGGTGTGAGTCGGCTATTCATCAACAACAGTCAGTCAAGACATTTGAAGTGAGAGATACTGCGGTCAGTTTGCAATGAATAATCCCATTATTTCACCCTGAGTGGCATGTTTGTGATTACAGCAGCACAAAGAACAGAGACATTGGTTTACTGAGAAGTGGAGAGGCAAAAAAGAAAAAAAAAAAGAGGTTGGTCAAATGAGTCATTCTTCTCTCGGCCCTCAACGAGTAGATGTGTTCATGTTTGGCACACATGGAAAAAAAAAAAAAAAACAACAAGCCTACGGGCCAAAGAGAAGGGTCTTAGTGGGTCTGTTATGGAGTGGGAGGTATTGTTTTGTCACGGTTAAGGTGCAACTTTCAGGAGGAAAACAAATACAGAATGTGCTGCCATTCTCGGCGAGCAGATCAGGCCTGCTTGTAATGGTGGAGGGTTTGTTTTTGTTTTTGTTTTTCTCAACGCGGGTCTGACCTCCCCAACCGAGTGTAAAGAAACGATCCTGGGAGTGTGGGCTTATCACGAGGCTACGCCGGGTCTGATTATGTAATGCGCATGGATTCACTGCGGGTTCAAGTGTGTTTTTCTTTGTATAAATATAATATCAGGCAAGTTGTCAATCAGAGAAATTGAAAAAGAAAGGGCGCAAAAAGAGAGAAAACATATGGCTGTGAGTGTAAAAGTGTGTTGTAGACGTCGTGCAGCACCTTGAGTCATAACTGATCTTTCTGATGTTCACATTTCTTTTTGAATTAGTATCTGTACCTGTAATGAAACTCTGGAGGGGAAATTAAACTGTAAAAAATCACCTCGCCCTGACGCTTTTCACTAACACCTCTCTCTCAAATTAGTATTCTTCAAGTTCTTCGCACGTTTATTCCCAAACACGTTCATCCATTGTTTTGTTTTTTATAGACCGAAATCACAAGGCAGCTGTTTTCCCCCCAGATTCATGCCTGATCACAGTCTGTGTCACGTTTTACATCACCTGCGCGTAAAAAAAAACAAAAGGGTCTGATTTGTGAACAAGTGAAGTAATAAAGTCATGCATTTCCCTGCCAGACTTTCAAAATAAAGTTTGCAGGGAAACATTTCAGATGATAGTGGTTTTGTTTGGGGGGGGGGGGTTTAGTACCAAAACAGCTTGGTGAGGTTTAAGGTAAAATAAGAATAATCAAGGCCTTAAAATTGTCCAGATTATTAAAAAACAAAGAGCTGCCTTCACATCTCAAGGTAAAAAAGTCACAGTTCGCATTTCCATGGAACTTCCTGTCAGTTAATGTCAACATCAGCTGTCTTACAAACCTTAAAAACGCATTTTTTAGAAATCACCTTCATTCTACGAGTGACTGGTCCTTCATTAACACAAAATATTCTGTTAAATCTGAACCATTTTGGTTATTTCACATGAGGGATTTCTGCTTTTCTTTTGGCTCTTCTTCCTGGCTAAGAGAACCGTGATGTCACTCACTTCTGTGCACCAATCAGAATTGAGCGAAAATGTGAATCACAGTCTGATGACAGTTGGTGAGCTGTTTGGTTCCTGCCAATTAAATCCGATAAAACCACATCAACACAGTCATGTTAAAGCAGATTTTGAGTGTTTTTTTTTTCTCTTTTAGTTATTTAGTGAAGAATATTTATTGTAATACAGAAATTCTTCAAATTTGAAACAATTTTTTTGAGCTAAACAGCCAACACAGTAATTAGTCTCACTTCAAATCTTTTAAACATCCTTTTTTTTTAACCATTTCTAGTTTTTTATCCAAATTGCTGCTGTCCTTTACTGTGTGCTGTGTGTGTTTTTTTGCCTCCTCCAGTGTTCCTGGACATGGATGGATGACAGACTGCATGTCTTTAAATGCATCATCTCACCTACACAAACCCACTTCAGATCTCTTGGTAATAAATTCAACATATCAGAGCCTGGTGATGGAGTTTAAGCCAAATGATCCTGTCATAAATAAATAATGTTATTAATCATTTTATTGTCAGTCCCTCCTGAGTTCATTTACTTTTAGTGACATAAACCTTGTCAGCTGAATGGCAACAGGAAAAAAAAAAAACTCTGGGACCAATTAAAACACACAAACACACACACACAAGCACACACCCAAACCCTCCCCGCTCTAAATAAGCCCATTATACTTGTCCTCTTGCAGGACTCTGGGCTTTAACAGAGGAGTAGAGGACAGAAGTGACAGCTGGTCCTGATCAAAACCTTATTTCCCGCTCTCTTCCCGATATCCCCAAAAGACCCCCACCCCGCAGCCAACTGTGGGCGAGCCAGGTACTTCTCCCCCCACATCACCAGAGTGCAGCGCTGAGATCTGAAGCTGTGCTCAGATGCTCTTTGACCAGACAGCATCATGAAATAAACCGTGTCGACGAGGGAAACTGTGAGGATGTTTGGATTCCTGCATCATTAGTCCATAACAGTGAATATGAGCTGAAAAAAAAAAGAGTCTATTTTTAACTGGATTAAAGTGCAGGGAGAACATGGAGGCAATCTTATCTCAAATCAGACACTCAAAGAGAGAAAGATATTGCTTTTTCGACTTAAAGGTCTATAGTTTTAACATTACTGGCTATAAAAAGGCACCAATTTCTCCTCTCAACCCTATAAATAAGTATACAACACATGCCTTAAAACAAAAATAAAAGTCTTACATAATGTGCTCTAATAAAACAACTGCAGTCTGCCACTCCTTTGAAAGATGATTTTCCTTTTGTTATTGTGCGCTGCTCTTTTGGTTTTGTTTTTTAAGCTGAGGATAAGCTGAGGAGGACACTTTGGGCCTCACACATTCGATTTGATCACAAGTACTCTCAATATTCTGTTACTGATGTTGCCACCACACAAACGAGCATGTGTTGATCTCAGCTCTGCAGCGAAAGCAGCAAGATCACCGACAGAGAAGGAGACACAACTTGAGATGGAGCAGAACATACATCCAATAATAAGAAGCCAGATATCTTTCCAGTGGTGCTTGGGTTGAAACTAGAGAAGCTAAAGGTTAAACTTTTTGAAACAAATTTTGTTTTATTCGTCCCTCATGGTGCTAAAAAAACGCTCTCAAAATGTGTATTAGCTCAAAGAAAAGCACAGAACGGCCAACTGTAATTGGACGTCACACCTGAACACGTCAGAGTCAAAGGCTAAAATTAACATCCTGGAAATGTTGCAGATCCGGCTCAGTTAAGCAGAACCAATTAACATGACAGTCTGAACATGATAGATTCCCCTCGCCTGAGAAAAATGGCCGACACTTCAGGATTCAGTCATTTCATCGAGGTCGACTGTAGACAAAACTCCGCAGCAACATTTTGCATGAATCCTCCCTCTTTACAAGTTCATTCTCGTTCCTCACATGACGCATTCATGAGATTTGATAAACCTGGGTTCATCTGAGGTGATTCAGTCTGACGGAATGTGTAAAAGCGTCAAAATGGAACTTTCAAAAAAAAAAATGAGAGCATTTCCTGGCATTTGGCATTTTTTTTTCACTTCCAATTGCACACTGAGCACCAAGCCGGCAGTTATACAGCATCTGACAAGATGACAAGATTGAAGGGCATCAATTACTGTGTGAATAAACAAGTGGCTACAGAAGATAGACTTTCCATCAGAGCAAAGCCATATGGCTGAAGCCATCATCAGAAACAAATGAGATAAAACCGGTCGTTAAAGACGGCAAATTAAACAGCATCTGTGTCTGATTTCATTCTCTGCAACAGAGAGCAAAAAATGGTTTATTTTGAATTTGATCTGTTGCTATAATACCTGATTCTTCCTGTGTGGTGCCCTGAGGTATGCTAAATTTGGTGTAGATAAAGCTTACAGGAAGAAAGAGAGGTTGTCTGTCCTTTTCTATATCCAAGAGCTTATTTTTTTTTTTTTGGCAGCGCTATCAGTTAAACACCTGAACATGAACCTTTCCAGGAAATTACCTATCACAGTCACTTTTTTCTTCATTTTTTCCCCCCGATTCATTATGAAGCTGTAGGTCAGTGTGACACCACAAAGGAGGAGGCTGCACAAACTTCATTCTCCGTGTGAGACATTAGAGCTTATATGCCATTGATGCAGACAGGACTTGATTTAGAGCACTGGCAGGTTTTTCTCCTTTTGTAGAAATTTAAGGAAACTCACAAAATGTCAGGATGAATATCAGGGCAAAGTTATGGCAGGTAAACTTGCTACTTTTGCCATTTTGTCACACTGCAAAAATGGGTGATGTGTGCCATAAAACTGTTGGGGAAATGTCAGCATCAGTCTGTCTGCACAGAGAGAAGTACCACCACTGTTCCTACATATTTTATAAACCTTTAGGTATTTACGCTTTTTTTCACCAGGGGGGGATTTGTTCTTTAAATACATTTGTTAGCCTGCTAACATGATGTAAAGATACAGTAAGAGGAACGAGTCTAGCAAACTCATGCAAACACACACACACACACACACACACACAAAATTACATCTGTTTGAACTCAAAGTGCAGCAAACCACAAATAGTAAACTGTTCCAAATGGATTATAAATATTCCAGGAGCAACGTTGAATAATACAGGATACTTTTGGGAGTTTATTAGCAAAATGGTAGCAGTGAGTTCCAGTCTGATCATGGCAGCATTTCAAGCCCAGTTCTCTGTCTCTGAAGTTCGTCTCAATGCTGCAGTCATTAGCTAAATGATGCCGTTTAGTGTGTGTGTGTGTGTGTGTGTGTGTGTGTTTATTTGGAAAATTATCTGTCATAACTCTGATTCTGCAAGCTATACTTTAACTGATATGTCATAATATTTGTTAAAAATGGGGGAAAGTATGAACCTCCATCTGTGTCTGAAAAAATACTTAACACAAAGGAAACCGCTTGACTTAAACTACCCAATTAGACAGTAAACTTTAAGAAATCAGTGTCAACCGGATTGTTATTTTAATTCAGTTGTGGACATGGAGTCACTGCAGGGAGGTGTGGACAACCGGCTCAAATAAATCAGCCACGTAGGGAAGAAACACAAACAAGTCAGTGTAGCAGCTGGTTGCTTTGTTTTTCTTCCTTGCGTCCTCTCGTTCCTGTCTGTCCCTGTGTGTCCTGCGCTCCCCCCCCCTCGTTCGTCCCTCTGTGTTCGCATGCCGTGGTTGTGTGTGTGTGTGTGTCTCTCCCGGCTCCTGATTACCTGCTGATTACACACACCTGCCATCCATCAAGCTCATCAACATGCCTCGTATCGACCCGGCTCTTCAGTCACTCATCACCGGATCGTTTGTTCGGCCTCTGCAGCGCCGGTGGACATTTAAGGCCCCTTGCTTGTGTTTCGTTGTTGCAAGAATTTTACTGACTTCTGCCTCGTGTTTTCTCTCTTCCCTTTTGCTCATCTTTGGTTGCTTTTTGGTTTTTTTGTTGTTTGTTTGTTTCTGTCAGTGCTTCAGGATCACTCACACCTGCCTGCCTGCTGCTTGCTTGCTCGTTCTCCAACACAGAACCTCCAGCAGATCCCAGCCAGCCCACGCCGCATCTCCACAGCCGTTCCTTCGCCATCCTCAGCTCTGTGCCTGAGCCAGCCGCCTCACCATTCCGTCTCCGTTTCTCACTCCCCGTTATCGACATCAGCCCCGGAGTCTCTGTCTGCGTTTGGGCCTGACAAAGCAGAAATCCTCACAAAACAAGAGCTTTCCGATGCTGCCGCGCTGACCTTTATTTCACTAAAATTCAACTCGCATCCTTTTTTGAATAGTTATCAAAGCAGACATGATGACATACAAAGGGCAAAACTGGAGTTAACATGAAGATTTTCCCAACAGGACCGAACAGGTTTAACAAATAAGTTGATTTTAAATAGAAATGAATAGTTTTGATCTTTATCACAGACATTTTTTTTTTTAAACTCAGCAGGAATTTGGGTGAGATAAATGGTGTTTGAGTCCTGCACTTTTTCATGAATAAAAATGAGCCTCCAGACACACGTTAAGATGAACTTCCTGCAGTTACTTGCATCCATCCACACGGATGTGTTCGTGTGTGTGTGTGTGCGTGTGTGTGTCTAGGCTCAGTCTGGGTCTTAGGCAATGATTTGTGTGGCTCATGTAGTTTTCCAAAATGTCAATATGAATAATACTTAAAAATAAAAACTGGAAATAAGGATGAGAGAGACAAATTTTATCCGCAGCCAAACAATATTTCTGAAACTCAGTAAAAAAGGTTGGCAAGTAACTTATCCTCTGTTAACTTGAATTCCAGCTAATGTAAAACATATTCTGACTCAACAGTCCCTGTCTATATAAAGTCACCGGCCTTCAGGTTTATGTTTGAAATCCTCACAGGAGTAATGGTGCTGGTGTGTAATGCTCATCTTAACAGCTGCGAGACCTTCATCTGTAGCTCTCTTTGTTCCTGGACCAGTGAGGACAAAGTCAGCTGCGGATCAGACGCACCAGACTTTGTGAAGTGCTACTGTGGCAATGAAAAGGAAATAATAAAAAAAAAAGCTTTGGGAGACTCTGTAATGGCCATTTACTGTAAAAAAGATGGACGACGTGGCAGCTCCTCAAAAGTGAAGCCAGAACATCTTGATGATCAGGTCATGAATCCCACCCTTATGTTAGCAGACGGGCTGGAAGTGCAAACATTTTCCTAAAAGAGGGTTTCTGTCATTTAGGTCGTAGCATCATGCATGTTTATGTTTAAATGTCTATTTTTCTGATAATTTTGGTTATTCAGTGCTAATAAAAAGGAGGGATTCAGCATCTTCATTGATAGTTGTGTAAGGCAGCTGTATGAGCGGGACCCTGATGCTACGACTCCTTCCCCAATCACTGCTGACTGATCACAGACTCACTAGCGCAAGATGTCTGCGATCAGGAATATTTTGGCTTAATTTTTGTACAACGGAAGAAAGTGAAGACACATCATCCATCTGTTTTACAGTCCCTGATAATAATGTGTATGTTATCTCCTTGTTAAGCCTCCGTTAATATAATTAACACTATAGGCTCATATTTCCATCCCAAAATGTTCCACATTTTCTGTTCTAATTTCTTTTGTTCTAAATTGAATCACTCAGATAATTTAATGTAGAACAGTAGAGGAGTAATAGCTGAATAAAGATGTCATTGAACTGTGATTCCTCTGTGTGTCCACCGCAGCAGCAGCAGCGTCTCCAGCACCAGAAGGCCTAAAAATGCCTCATGACCCCTGTCCGACCCCGTCTCATAATGACCACATGTGCAGCCACACACTGACATGCAGTATCAGTGGAGTGTGTATTGATCCCGCTGTTTAAGCAGCGGCACGACTCTTGGAGTGGCTTTAAAATGAGTTTGAAAAAGCAAAAATGAATGTGGAGTGTTTGGTCAGCAGTTTACGGCTGCAACTGGTCAGCAACTAAATGTGACAAACGGGAATGATTTTCTCTCTGGAGGGGGTGGAGGGGTGGGGAGGGTTTTTTTTTTCTTTTTGTGGTGGTGGTGGTGAGTGTGGAAACCTGCTGGTGTGTGTGATTTTCAGACGATCGGCCATCATGTTTACGATCCCGGGGCTGACAGCCTTTTGTAAACGGCGCACTTCATTTTAAATATCGCGTGAATCGTCGGAAAACAGGATCGAATATTCGCCGAGCATGTTTTCAGTTTGCACATACAACGAACCTCCTCTGTGTATTTGCACTGAAATAAACAAAGACTGAACAAACACGTTACAAAATGTTAATGAATGATGACTGTTCAGGACTGTATTATTAAAGCATATGAAAAGGAAGTAGAGGTATGCACAATATATTTAAATCACAAAGGGCCAATGCAATAAAAGTACACACCACAAGAACATGAGTCAACTACCCTGTATGTTGCAGTATAAGTAGTGCAAAGGAGGAATAGTAGTTCAAAGAAATAATGCATACATGGGGTGGATTGATTATGTACATCATATGCATGTATGCATGAAAACTTAAATTATATATAGTAAGTAGAATATATATTACCAGGCAGCAAATTGATACTACAAGTACATACGCATTTTAAATGTTACTTTGGCTCTAGGTATTTTATTCACAGCTCCACACTAAGAAATGTCTCCCTCATATGTTTGCTAATGAGGAGGGGTGTCATAGTATAGTGGTACAGTTGATAACCGTGACATTTTAAAGCAAAAATGTTGATATAATGTGTTAATAACACCTGATAATACTGCATAAATAATACCCTGGCTCTTGATTACTTTCATTCCTTGCTTTGTAGTACAAGTTCAAAGGAAAAGTAAAAAAGAGAGGAGAGAAACAAATCTATTTTCTTTCCTATGTGAGATTTACCGTATGTCTTTGCCCAAAAATCTTTCACGTATGTTTAAAACACACATGTTACTCAGTGGTCGGTGGTGTGCTGCAGAAATATCTTAACATCAATCAAACGCTGTGGCACAAGTTAAATTCTTCTCAGCTGCTGTAGCTGCTGTAGGTCATCTGGGCAGGCCGGGGCAGCCCAGCGCTCACTGTAAAATATTAATGTGGGTTTTAACCACAGAGGAGACAAACAGAAGGAAATAGTTCCTCAGTAGAAAAGAGGAAAAGTTAAAATGTAGTGAAACTGACATTGGAAAAGAAGCTTGTTATTGGTACTAATTTTAGAATCCCCTGGAGCTTCTTCAATTCAGGATTCATTATTGTTTTTCAAACCCCATGACAGATCAACTGATCATTCAGTGCATTTATTTTGGTCTGGTTTTGTTAAACTACCTTGACATGAAACTCATCCAAGAAAACATGAAACATTCTGCCATTAAAGCTGCAGACAGTGTGTCTTTTCCTATTTGTGAGAAAGAAAATGTTTAACTGCTGCCCGATTATTTCCCTCTACGCAAATAACACTTCAAGAGCAAAAATATTTACAAGGTCATAATTATGGTAATAAACTTTACTACAGACTCAGGGTCCAGTTCAAGCAAAGGATATTATGTAAGAAAACACTGTAAAAAAAGAACAATAACTGTACTGATTTGATTAGTTTCATTCTCCCTAATGTCACTATTTAAGTTGAAGTATGTCGCCCTTAATATGACCTTTACAAGACACTCTGTTAATATCTGTCATTAACAAGGACTAATAGAAATATAAATGGAAATCAATCAATCAATCCACCACAAGGGTGTCTATATCCAGATGAAAGGTAGTTAACATAACGCTGACCTTTTCTGAAACAACACAAATGGATTTTCTGTTTGATTAACCACAAAGAAATGAGGGAAAAAAAACAGATTATTCTGATTAAGTTGTGCAGGAAAACACTTTGTTAGGACTTCACACTTACATGGTGCATCTGTAAACATAATATTTACCTCTTGGCTTCCTCAGTGTTCTGCATTCATGAAGCTGCCGGCTGCCCTGCAGCAGTCTACTTAAAAATGGTGCTGCCTGCCAGTGCTGCTCATCAACTTTCACTTTAATGTTTTAAGCTTGTAAATAAACTTGTTTGTAAAAGTTCTTTTTAGTAATACATGAAGCCATAAATAAAAAGTTTGTTGATTTGTGTGCTAATGTAAGGAGTAACCTGACACGCCAGATGGTTTGTTACACAGAACCATCTGGGAAGTCGTCCCTGGAAACGGTTTGGAAAAAGAGCGAGCGCTGTCAAAAAACACTTAGCAGGTGATTGGATGGAGCATCCTTCCATCACAGCTTGATTCAACCAATCACATCAGAGTATATCAAACAGAGGGTGAGATCTGCCGGCAGAGTCAGTCTGAATCAAACTGATGCAAAAGACGGGCCAAAAAAGAGGGAAAAAATCTCTTCCAGTGCTGCTTTTTGCTCTTCTCTTAATGAATAAATGCTATCAAGTTCTAATAAAACTATATTCTGCATCCATGCTAACCTCTTTAAGAGAAGTCATCGTTTTCAAAGGAAATCAGTCGCTTCTCTCGTCAGTCATCACTGCTAAATCAAGCCTGTAACCACCAGTGGTTCCTCACAGAGCACTCGTTATGTTTCAGACACGCGCTCATCGTTTAAAGATTAGCAAGATGAAATAAGCAGGTAAAACTGATGAGAAAACAATGCATTAATATTATAAATTATATAAAGTCACCTCAGTGATAAGGGGGAGTTTTTGAGCAAGGTTTCGCTTTGGAAATGAGAAACCACACAGCAACACACACACACACACACACACACACAAACATTTTGGCTGTCATTTGCAAGAAAACACAATAGATTTTTGTGGTAATCTCCTTTTTTAGCTAATTTCCGTCATTGACAACACCACTTATGAACCGTTAAAACCTTTCACCCTGCCTTGGCCTGTTGTACCTGCCTATTGATTATGTCGAGAAAGCTGCTGAGAATCACTATTATTAACAATACACCCTTGAATCCTTGTTGTAGGTGAGTGCAATGAGGTTTTTACACACACACGAACACACACACACACACACACACACTAGTATCTGCAACATTAGGGACAAATTCAGTATCCCTTCACAGCAGCCAAAACAGTCTAGTAGAAGCTCTAATTAAAAACAGCCACAAACTAAACAGTTGAAAATAAATTAAAAAAGAGAAAAATGTGCGTTTTTTCTTTTTTGTTGTTTTTTTTAATGATCTGCAATTTATGGCAATTTAAAGCAAAGTGGGAACAAAATGACTAGGCTGCTAAATATCAATTAACTAAAAGACACTCCTGATGTGCTGGCATTTCTCAACGAGGTGCCGGAGCTGAAAAAAAAGCCTGATGTGTCCAAAGTAGTTAAAATGTTTTTTAGAGTTGACACTATGACGCTTTGATTCAGCAAACAGATGAAACAGTAAAATCATGTCCCAGATAATAACCTTCACAATAAATTACATGTGGCAAATAAATGAGCAACGCGCAAACTTTTTTTTTAAGCTTAAAAAGACGATTTAGACATTTATTAGAAACAGCAGTGCGGCTCTAATTATGTCACTTGTCAAAATGAATCTTATATGGAGGGATATTTTTAAAAGTGCATCATTTTATGTCCTTGTGATCTAATTTTGGGTCGGGCTTGAAGCGAGGCAGAGATGTTTGTACTACTGTAACATCTGGATGCAACAAAATATAGGCTGCTAAGAATGTTATAATCATGCAGACAAGGCCTAAGCTGCTCCATTACGGGCTAAGCTGACCTATCAGCAGGGCTTTTGCTAATCCAAATTGTGCTTTCGCTGGCAGAGATTGCTCAATTCAGACAGTCTACTGGGAGAAAAAAGGAAAAAAAAAAAAAAGCTCAAATAGTTCACCTGCCATGTGAGCTGCTGTCATTTATAAGATATGTATCTCCCTGTATCATATGTGCAGGAAGGCTGAGCTCTTTTTTCATTCAAAAAAGCTCATTTTCATGGCAGAGATAGCAGTTGCTTACCGTATACACGCCGGCTATGACAGGCGTGGATTGCTTTAAGTGTGCTTTTATTTGACACAAGCTTAATGGCCTCAGCTGCCACACTAATATCACACTCAGATGTGCTGAGCAACAGCTATATTTGCCACCACAGACATGGGAATACATAGGAAAATGCTCTTTAATGTAAGAATTTACGTGTTTACTTGTAGCAGCATTCATATTTTTACTTATGTCTCACAAAGAAAAAAAAAGCTCTTACAGGGTGCTTCTGTTTTTAGGGCGTCATATTTTTTTTAGAATGCTAATGCAGAGTGTGGCGTCTTAAATCCCTGTTTGTCTTCGGGGAGTTTTTTATTTTTACTGTGACTTTTGTACTGGGGCCAGCCACTAGGTTAGCTGTTTTATTTCCAAAGCTGGCATGACTGCAGCTAATATCAGCAGCTCGCACTTGGCTCCGCCAGTTACGTTGTGAAAGCCAGGCTGACATGACACTGGGGAAATTAATTTGCTACAGTCATAAAATGGTCGGTTATTTAATCACTGTTAGATTTAATCTAACACCTTAATCTCAATAGGTTGCTTTTCCTCCTGGAGTTTCATACCTGCAAAAAAAAAAAAAAAAAAAACTGAGGGGATTTAAAAAAGAGAGCCCACTGTAAAAGGAGCCTAAGTTTGCAGTGTGAGTGGGTTCACCGTGCTGTCATAAAGCAACAGCAAACATTGCATTTAATGTCTCTTTGTGTCATTTAACAGTCAAAGCATGACAAGTTCCTTCTTTCTCTGACTCATAATATGCCACAAAATGAGTCAGAAACCTCAACTGACTGCACAGAAAGCCTCTGCAGGACCTCTAACCCGTTTATGAAGGTGGTTCCGCATTATTTCTGCCAGTTACAGCCAGAACAACAGCGAGATATTCTTTAATATTGAAGAAAATGGACAGACAAACACCTCGGCTGTGAAATGGCTGCTGCGAGTCGTAGAACATCTTGCTGGTTTTTCAATACTCAAGATGGGAGATATGAGGATGTTATCCTTGAATGGATCTCAGTATAGCCCTCAGCCCTTTTGAGCAGCTTGTTCGAGCACTTCCAGTAAACCCCTGTACACACCCTTAATCTTCCCAGCAGAGGTGGTTCGACACAGTGAGTGAATCTGCCGTAAACACACATCACAAATGCAGGATAATGTTTTACAGATAACTTGTGTAATCCAGGCTGCCAAAGGGAGAGCTTAAAGAGAAATGTGTCAAATGTTTATAGATAGAATAAAAACCAAATATTAAACCTTAATCTCTGGAAGCTTTTTTTTCTATTGTTGTCCTCACATGTTCTGCTCTATTCTGGGAGTATCAGGAACACTGATTATAATTTCATTAAATAGCAGAACCTCGGCGAAATAAAATGTTTTGTGCTAAATTATGCTTTGGAGTATATTCTAATTTAAATTAGGATAAATAAATGCCAAGGTTGAACGGAAAATCAAGCAGTAAAACAAAAACAAGTGAATAAAGTTAAATTATCTCTATCCAAGTGGTATTTCAAAGTAATTTGGGAAGATGGAAAGGCAATTCATTTAGTAAACAAGAGCGTTAAAGACAAAAAGACGTCTGCTGCCCTAAACACATAATAAGAAGTTATTGTGCTGGGAGATGTGCGGCCACTTTGCTGCTGTGTAACTAGACGAAGTGATAAAACTGCAGTAAAAGAATGACAGCGCAGCCTTTATAAACTATGATATGGCACTAAACCTGCAATGTTAAATTTCCCTCTGATGTTGTTTTAATTTGTGTTGTCAAAGTGCAATAAGAGGTCCATATTTAAATATTACATTTGCATAACTGGGAATCAACATACATAACAGTATGGTTTTGTGTGAGGATGGTGTGTTGGTATCCTGCATAGACTCATTTTTTTGGGTAGAGTGTGATGGGTGGCGTGGGTTCAAAATAAAGCCAATGATTAACTCCTTAGGTTGAGCAGTCACACTCGATCGCTCCCGCAAACTGCTTTGAGCATCACAAGGTCACTTTTTTTTTTTTTCTCAGAGTCAGAAAAAATGAAACCGAAGCAGCGTTCCTTGTGAAAACAGCAGAGACCAGACATGATTCTGAGCCACATGATAACACACACACTCCGCGCCACAGAGTTCAATTCGCTGGCACAGCTGGCTTCGAGGTGGCGTGGGCCATTTATTTGAGCCATGTATGTTTCACCATACCATTTCTAGTCAGAGACATCGGACTGCATTAAAGTAAACAACCTAGATAAGAACCAACAGCTGAGGGCCATACAGTAAATGGTGTGTGGGTATAGCATCAGGGGAACCATTTGCTTTCAGGTAACATATGGCTGATGCTTAGGAAGCCACGCAGCCAGCAGCAGCAGCAGCAGCACCACTTGCACCTGAGGGAGGCAAGTATTCAGCTTGAACCTCCATACTGTACCTCAATTAATGCCATTGGAAGTCGTGTGTTAGAGCAGTTTTCTTCTGGTCAAGGGAGGGAAAATTTAATCCTGAAGAAGCGCAGGTGTAAGTTGTTCCCAACGGGTGGTACGGTGCAACTTAGCTGCAAATGTGACATAATTTCCCGCCAAATTGGTGCCACAGATTGGCTGTTTATTTGGTCCACGCGCCACTGCCAAAGAAAACTTGCTGACTGGATAATTCACCGAGAGACATACTGTGTACCACACTACCCCCATGCACATACTTACTTACTGACAAATGCATATTTGCAAAGCAATGTGTAAACTCTCTGGTCCATTGAAGCCGAGTTCCTGTTGTTAATGTGCCATATTTGTGGGTATTTACTGTGTTTGAATGTAAATGAACAGTTTCTTTCTGCACCTTTTCTGCACACTGACTGCATGTTTCCTGCAGCCGAGGAGGAGGACGGACAGCTCTGATTTAATTTTCTGATGGAAACATAATTCACAAGTCTACTTGATTAAAAACCTGCAAAGTTATGAAACTGAATAATACCTTCATTACCGTTCTGCATGTCGACAGGTGTGCAGTCATTTTCTGACATGCAAACATATTGCTGACTGTAAAAAAAAAAAAAAAAAAATCCCTTATCAATAACAACACTTAAAGCAGGTACACTATTCCAGCACAGAGGATAAATGAGTTAAAGCGAATTATCCATATGGGCTGAGTAGCGTGTTTTAATTACTTGTGAAACCGACTCGGCTATCCCTAGCTGTCTGCATTTCACGTCAGGATTCAATTAAGCACTGTGATCAGACGATTTGGCAGGACGAACTGCACTGCGGCTTTTTTGTTGCTTCTCCCTCTGTAACACGAGAAGATCTCATAGCGAAGGTCCACTTCAAATCCAGCATTACTTTCTAATGAATGTGGTCATAATGTGAACGTTTGCACCCACGTGTCACTTTCAATTACACCGGGCAAAAATCAGTGTTTGCTGCTATCCTGATTTTTAATTTCTACCCTTCAAACAAAGGAAAACTGGACCTGAAACTGTTCTCCGCCAGTGCCAAGGTTTTCTTCAGTGAGGCAGTGAGTTCTGTGTTACTATACATCATTAATCACTTTGAGCTCTTTACTGATTTATCATCCAAGAAAAACAGTCTTTGGCATGTACACCGGTGAAGCTGACCAGTTCTTGAACTCTCCACGTTACGCTGCAGTGGACGTCGACCCTCCCCTCATGTGAGAGAAATGCATTTTGAAAGAATATCATTTTCCTCACGCCCCATCACAGAAATCGAATTGGACACCAGGGTGTGTAAAATCATACAATAAATTAATTGACTAATGACTCTTGCACATATGAGTAATATTCCTAATGGTAACAGTGACAGAACAGAGGACTTCTGAAAGGCTTACAGTTGAGTTGAAAGCTCAAAAAAAGGCACCGAACATGCTTCCTGTAAGCAAAATTTGTCACTGCATTTGGGATTTAATTTACAGCACGATATTAACTTACATTCCACCTGATAATGATCTTTTTAAGTGATAAATGTGAAAAGACAGCTCAAGAAAAAAAATTCCAATTAGCTTATTCAACCTCCAGATATGTGTTAAAGGAACACAGTTTGTCACTGCCAGAGATGTATGAATATCTAACCAGTCTGAAATTAGGTGCAAAATTATTCTCCAATTCTTCTTCTCTTCTTTTTACTTCTGGTCTAAGGTGTTTTTTCACGTCATGGCAGGTCTACTAAATTATGAGAAATTCCTACTACAGCAGAGAAGTTAATAAAAATGGGTTAGTCTGAATTAAAAGCAGATTTAAATAGGTCCTTAAGTTCCTGCTCTAAATGCAGAGTGTTGCTGTTGTGCGATCAGAGGTGAGGTCATCAAAAGAGGAAGCAGCCTCATCAGATTTCTGGTGAGAAACAGCTGCATCTAAAAGAAAGGCAGTGGAAAGGTCACGACTAATACAGCAGAGGGGGTGGGTTATGGATTGTTTTGAGATTAAAAGGTCTTTTCTCCAGATGAGTGTGTGCTTCTAGCTTTTGTGGCGACAGTTTGGAGAAAGCCCTCTCCTCTTTCAACATGACAATGCCCCTGTGCACAAAAACCAAGCCCATTAAGAAATGTTGTTCCTCTGTTTTTTAGTGCGGACAAACACCTTTGGGATGATCTGAAATGCCAACTGTGAGCCGGACCTTGTCACCCAACATTAGCGGTTGACCCGGCTAATGCTCTGGTGGCAGCGAAGGCTCCAAAATCATGTGGACAGCTTTTCCAGAAGAGTGGAGGCTGTTGTGGCAGCAGATTAACACTCGTGGCTTTGGTACAAGACAGACAATTACATACAAAAAAAAAAAACAGGGAAGATTGGAGGCTGTTGTGCCCTTATCTTTGCAGATATTTCTCCAGCACAAGATCCAGGATGTTGCTGCTCTCGATGGGCAGACTGTGTTTCGATTCAACAGAGGAAAGGAAACTGACAGGAGGAGAAGCTGATGGACATTTTTTACCAGATGTTGAGCTTTTAATGTGCAGGTATGGTCCACATTATCATCACTATCTCAGTGTTGCAGTTCATATCCTCTGAGATATACATTTAAATTCAAATTCAAATTCAAATTCACAACATACTTTCTGCATGTGTACCTGTATATGTAAATATGAAATACATGACTATATTTCTTTGTTTTATTTTTTATCTGGTTATTTATTTGTAGAATGAAAGACTACAACTTCTTGTGTAACCTTTTATGTATAGGGATCCACCATGATGCCTCGCTTGCCACTTTGATAGTGATATAATATTAAAGTGTCCACATACTTTTGGCCTCCTTGAATTATATTCGACTATGCTCTTCGCTCTGTCATTATGCAGAACATTGCAGATTGCATTTGTTCCATTTTAGCAGAGTCGAATTCAGAGTGCATTCATTTCCCTCAGTTTCCTGCAGATATCTCTGAGCAGATGTTGTTGTAATTAATATTACACACCACAGTCATCTTTCACACAACGAGGACTTATGCTCCGTGGCTAAAACTGGAAATTCTGCTGGTCTCTCCCACCACTTGTGTCTTAAGGAAATTATGAAACTGAGAGTGGTTTCAGCAGGGATAATCTGAGATGAACTGAAATGGGTATAGAGTTATTAATGCTTTTAATGGACAGTTTTCATATCTGAGCATAGCAGTTAAAAGCCTGTTGGAAAGAATTTTCTCGTCAATTAATCCTCTGCTTAGCTGTTCACATGATCACGTTTCAAATGTACCTTTTCAAGTCAACAGGCGCCGCTAATCTTTAAAAGCCCAGCTGAGTGTTGTGTGCAGAACCTTCTGCAAGTTTGCATGATTCATGTTCATATTCACACACGATGGAAACATGTCATATGTTCCTGGGTTTTTTCCCAGTTTTAATAAGCTCAGGGGGAGTTCTGCTTCTATTCTGGGGGACCGTTTCTTGAGGCAGGAGAATTTCAGGGCATATTATGAGAAACAATATTATCACAAGGTCCACCTGATGATTGCCTCATTATGAATGGTCTGCACATTGACTTTTACCTCGGCAAGACAGAAGGCTATTAAAAGATGCTTTATGCTCCTTCTGGATGTTCATTATTTCTCGCAGCTCACGGTGCTGACATCTCAAACAAAAACCCTGAAGTGACCAGCCTCAGGCCTGTCAGAGCGAGTTGAGATGAGCCAAAAATGCTTTCAGTTTTTCCCCCCCGGTAATATTTTGTTTACATGACCGAGAATAATGACGTACAATCGCAAACACATTATTTTTGTAAATCTTTCACACACTGCATCTCTTAAACTGATCTTTGTCCAACCTGGTAGCAGAAAAAGAGGGAAAAAAGGATCTCTACACAGCTGCCTCAGACGTTTCTGGGACAGACCGACGACATCTAAGAGAAAGACTTGTATTATTGATAAAGATATGGTACGAGTCCCATTAGGATTGCTCTGTGTTCATGATGACTTAATGTGCAGCTTGTGACAAGCACAGCCAATTCCATGACCAGATTGTCAGACATTCCCAATCAAGCCTGTAATTATTCATGTTGCTTAAGTGCTCCAAGAAAAGAAAAAAAGTGCAGAAAAAGGGTTTGGTTTGAACTAGGAGCTTGCAAAAGAGAGCCTTTTTTCTTCTTCTTAGCACAGTTGGAATCCTTACAATTTCAAAAACTCCTTCTTAAGGGAAAACTCAAGGTGCCGGCAGACCCAAGGGGTCTTTACAGGGATGAGGTGTGGACGTGGGAAAACTTTCTGGTTTTATGATGCTCTCTAATTGCTCCCATGTAATCAAAAATGTCTAACTAGTGTGTTTGCATACGTAAAAGGTTAATTTTGTTATCCTAGACTGTGTTTTTTGGTGTTCCTGACATACTAGTAATCAAATCAGACATTTATTATGTTGATTTGATTAGTATTTAGCAACATAGTGCACCCATGATATTTCCCTGTTATTCTCAGAGCAGATGTTCAGTGCAAATGAAGCACCACGGGCAAGTAAAAAAGCTGTTAAAACAAAAATTAAGGGGCTATTATACATGTATATGCTGCCTTTACAGAGTGAATATTCCCATTCTTTGGGTATAATTAAAAATGAATAAGTTGAAAGATAAATAAATCTAAACACGGATGTGGACTAATTACTGTAATTTTCTACATGCAGTGAGTTAAAGTGCAGCAGCTTCCAAAAGAGTACAGTTAAAGGCATTAATAACGAACTCTGTCCCTGATTTAAAGGTTTTGTTTCCACAAATATAAAGCAGTTCACAATACTACAGGTTGCACATTTACCATGAGAGCCATTATCATTTCAACATGCCTCCATTATTATTACTATATAATAAAAAATAGCAGGATTTTCTTATAACATGAAATGTTACAGCCAACATCAAATGTGTTTCTGTAAGGGTGGACCACTGTTGGTTGGCTTGGAAGTTAAATATATGCTTGGTCAAGTAACACTGATTATTTTTATGATTCAATTTCGGAATCTGAAATAATTAATTTCAATCTTATGAGAAAAAGAGGACGAGAGATCAATGAGCAAGATGAGAAATAACCGAAATTGAAATAATTTAATATAATATAATAAGAAATACATGTTCTTTGCCATTGGAGTCGTGTTTATTAGCATAGCTACTTACCCTAACATGCATATGTTTAAATTTTGAATCAAAGCAGATAAACACTTTGTTTAATCCATTTCTTGCACTTTTGTTTTTGTTTTGTTTTTTCTTTTGAAAAGGCTAAAAAAATCCAAATCCTGAAAAATCCCTCGAGCTTTGGTATCAGGGTTAGTCATAAAAAACAATGGGGCTTGTTGCTTCTGTTCTCAGCTGTCAGTCTGTCTCAAAGTTTTAGCACACACACTTAAACACACACACACACGCACGAGTTCAGGGATTTCATGGTGTATTCAGATGCAACTCACACATCTTTACTCTAATGGCCACAAGGTTATATCAAAACAAATTTTTTTCTTGTTTTCCTGCCATTAATTTCTTGTTCTTTCACTGCAAATAAATGCTGAATCATTCTTTGCATTTTGTCCCCCTTACATAATAAATCCCAATGAAACCATGCATGTCATAGTTGGTCAACCACGATTGGACGATTACTGCATCGTGCAAGGCTCTTAACATATGATGAACTGAAAAAGTCCTCATCATACCCCGGTAACTTCTTTTTATCACTGTTTAACAAAAAGCACTGCCTTTCCTCCGCCGCAGTGAAGTCAAGTTCTCCACTTTGCTTCCTGTGCTTTGAAAAAAACATCCTTTTCACTTGCAGGCAAGAGTGTTTTGTGATGTTTTGATGATTTGACACTCTCTCTTGCCGTGTTTTCAAGTGCGTGTTTCTTGGCCCCAGACAATCCTCCACCTCCGCTGCGAGCTGGGTGACAGAGTGTCCCGTCTGGCTGTCATCTGGCCTGACCATGACAGAGAAGCACATGGCTGCGGGCTGCATACACAATCCTCGGCGCCGAATCTGCCTATGACATTGACACTCTGTCTCAGCTGGAATGAGCCGTGATCAGACCCTGAAAGCCAATGTTACTGCCTGTAATAGAAGTAGGTTTGAGGTTGCTCTGAATAACTGTCAAGCCACATCATTAAGACGCACAATGAAAGCTCGCACAGCTCAGAAAGAGCCCCTCTGCCCCGCAGCTGACAGACGCATCAGCCGGTAGTTTAGTGTGTTTTTTTACTCAGGGACGACAACAACAATCACCCTCACACTGATATACAACATCACCACACCAGGTAGAGGTATAATCCAAAATATCATAACGTATCTGGAAATTAAATAACTAATTTTACATTAAACCTTGTGAATTTGCATCATCTTTTATTGGACTTTATTGCAAATACAAGAAACAAGTGACTTCAATATCACCAAACTGGACTTTGCCAAATGTATGTTACATTCATGGAGATCAAGTGACCTCTGAATTTTAATTTGGATCCAAAACATCATTTGCCAAGACACTTCCCACATCACTGTTGGCAAGAGAATAGCACTGAGCTAGTTGTCACTGTTTTGTTTCAATCAACATAAGCCGTCCTAAATATGCTGAACACTGGTGTTCCTCCTCAACACCACCCCAGGGGCAATGCCTTAGAGAACAAAATAATTAACAGCTGTGCTGACACTCAAATGTGTGGTGTTTTACAGCTTTCATTATCTGTGTCAAAATCATTTAGCTGTGTCATCTCCTCCAAGAAACAAACAGTGGACTGTTGTAAACATTTAGCCATTTTGTAATATGTCATTTGTAATATGTCATTTACAGATAGAAAAACTGTCTTTGAAGAGTTTACCTTGTTATCAGCGAGCTGGATAATGACATCGTGGCATGAATACGTGCTTGAATGTGTGTTTTTTTGTGTGCCTTAATTCAGAAATGTAGCTCAAAACAGCCACGGACAAAAAAGCTGCATAATGCAGTTTTTCTGCCAGTCAGAAGCATCAAATCTAGACTGTTAAACCTTTAAACACAGTTTAATAGTTTGGAAATTTTTCGACTTATTTATCCACTTGTCAAGTGTTAGATGAGAAAGTTGATGCCACTCTCATGTATTTACAGTAAATATGGATCCAGCAGCCAGTTAGCATAGATTAGCATAAAGAGTGGGACATTGGGAACATCTAGGCTGGCTCCGTCCAAAGTAAACAAAATCCGCCTACCAGCACCTTTAAAGCTGACTAATAAACACATTTTATCTTGTTTGATTAATCCGTATGTAAATCTATGTGCGAAAAACAACAAGTTGGGGGTTTTACTGGCCAAAAAAAATCATCCACCATTACTCCCTTAAAAAATCCACAGCGTTACTCTAACATGCTTATTACTGAGCTTTAAAAGGTTTTGAAGATGTAAGGTGAATTTGACCAAGTTTGACTACAGCCAGGATGCTGCACCCTGTTTCCAGTCTTTATGCTATGCTAAACTAAGCTAAGCTAGCAACATTAGGGACTGTAGCCTCTTGTTTTCTGTTCAGATATGAGAGTGTTTTCAATCTTCTCATCTAACAAGCAAAATAGGCAAATATCTCCTGTTATGTTCAACTATGAAGAAGCTATGCAGTTAGCATAAAGGTATAAATCAATAAATCAACCATAAATCAAAACACATTATACCTCTGGAAACCGTTACAATCACTCCACTAGTGTGTCTATATTAGTAGTTTAAGGTAGCCATTTGACCATTCAAACCATCTCCCTTGACTGAAGCCGGCTACTAATCAACCCACTGTTTATGACGGAGTCTAAGAGTCGAATCGTCCCTCGTTAAAATCCCACCATAGGTGAAAACTTGCTGTATTGCCAAGCAATTTACCTCCCTCCTACACTTACTTACTGCAGTGGATTGACTGCATGTCTCTCATCTCACAGTCATTAGAACAAAAGTCAGCAGAAACTGACAAACAAACTCAGGACTCTATAGGGAATAGCTCCTTCACATAAAGAGACAAAACAGCCTTCTTTTTCTGCATAACAACTAAAGATCTGACAGTATTTTTAAATCTGTCAGACATGGTAAAAAAAAAAAAAAGATAATAATACAATGCCTATACTTTCTTCTTATAAATATGATTTTAGCTCATTGTCATCTGCCTCTCCTGGGTATCTGAGGGCCACAGAGGAAATTAGTCTGACTTTTCCATCTCCATTCTTTGCACAGTTGTCCTGCATTACTGTTCTTTCCTGCACTTGCATGCACCACTTGTTGTACTTGAACATGAGAATAAATCCTGTCCAAACGCCAGTCATACCTCCACCATGGAACTATTTCCAAAGGTTGTACAAAGAAGACAGTAAGGCTATTACCAGCATAGTGAAGAAGTGATTCGATAGCTGTCTTGATGAAATCTTGTGAATAAAAATATGAGGAAAATGTCAGTCAAAGCAGTTAAATGTCACCTACAGTGCAGCATGAATCAGGGTCTGGATCTTCATCGCAGCCAATAAAGATAAATATGCCACGGACTGATACAAGAAACGTTAGGTTATCAGGTCGCTTCCATTTCAGCGCAATTAGTCTGCTGCAGAGTCAAAGTTCCTGCGAGGGCCGAGCTGCTCGGCACAGTGTGAGTAGCTCTGCAGACCGCAGCACATGACATCAGTTAGCTCCAATCAAAGGCTTTGACCTTTGCTGCTTCAAAGATTGTCGAGTTTCCTCTACAGTGCCACTTGTAATTCCTACAATTACAGTGTACATATATATCACAGGGAGGTAATATTCTGTGACACTTTTTATCCCTTGCTTGTTTATGCCCCTTATGTTATACAACCAATGGCATTTATTTTGAAGAATAGTAAAGAAATACCTGTATGACCTTTGGAGTTTTCCACCATTGTCATTATAATTGATCTACTGTTCCAGTTATTAACCTTCTTTGTCTTTCAGCCCACAAACAGCTGTAAAAAACAGCAGTTTAAGGGCATTAAACAGAAAAATTGTGTGATTTTGTGTCAGTTTATGCACAATAACAACAACATTAGTACAGCGGTTGATTCATTTACGAAAAAGTACCTCACATCTTTTTCAATATGCTCTTTTTTTGCACTTTAGCAGAAATGTGATGAGTTATGAATCTTGTTATCAGATATAAACATGTGAGCTGAGCGGTTCGTTCAGGATCACCTTTCGCTTGTTCTATCCTCTGCGCTTCATTAACCTTTGCTCAGGTCGGAAAACGCAATGCTAACATCGGTAGTACAGACATTTGACGACAGTGGATGAAATTTGGTACAATTTGAATCAAGGCCGGTGTATCCTCTGTTCCCGTCCTGCACAGCTCTGAATAATGACTGCCATAGAAGTGATCACATTCTTACACTTCTGTGACAGTATTTCATTAGCGGCAAAGAGTCTTTTGCTAATTTCATCAGGGGAGACTAATTGAAAAAGCTTTATTGAATGAAACAATTTAAAACTTTGGCATTGGCTGCGCTCAAAGTGACTGGAGACGAATGAAAAGCTGCAAACGGAGTGACGGCGACAAACAACTGAAGGAAATAAAAATTTATCCATTTGTCACTAATTCCACGGTTTAAATGGAGGGGATGCTGCCTTGGTTGGAGTGTAACTGATTAGATAACAAGTAGCAAATGCATTGTTATGAGGAGTAAAAGGAATAAAAGGAGCAAATCTTGATTAATTACTTAGGAGGAGATTGATATTTAAATGAAGTGTCCTTATTGATTGAACTGCTGCTGGGATTCATTTGACAGTTCTGCTGAAATGCACTAACATCACACACACACACACACACACACAAACACACACTCCTTGTTGTTACTGTGCCTGATTGCTTTATTTTCTTAGCTTTCTCTCTCATTATTGCTGAAAATTATTTATCTCAGGTCGGCTTGAAATTTTTTGCACATGAGTATTTTTGCATCGCCTCTTGGAAAGAAAAAAAAACACCCTGAGACCCTGATGCTCCAGAGGCTATTGTACTATAAAACCTGATGTTCTCGGTGCAATATCAGAGTTTATGTACTGTAGCAGCTACAACTAAACAAATAATGCAACATTCATCTCCAGCCTGTAGCATTCAGCACGCCAGATACTGAATTATTGATGCCTTTTGTCAGCGTTGTGAGGCAGTCTTCCCACTCTGCCTGGAGTTTAACAGGTTAATCACTCACATCAACCGCATGAAAAAGCCCAGAGTTTCACAGGATGACACATCAAATATAAGGAAAAAAAAGAAAAAAAAAGAACCAACATCGACAAAAACAACAACAACAACAACAAACACATTTGAATTTGGATCATCTGATGCTATACATACAATACACCAGCCAGGACGGCACTCTGGAGCAAAAGGAGAAACAAACAATATCATTAAATATGTATGTTTGCCTTCTCTTCTAAAACAGCGCATTTGACCAAGTAATGGATTGTTCACATAGCGATTGAGACACAAAGACATAGGCTACTCAAGCAAAACAATACGGCCCTTTGAGAGGATATGATCGCGGCGCAGAATATCATAAACATTACAGTCACTCAGCAGCAGCGGGGGGGGGGGATACTGTGGAGGAAGTGCTCGAGGGGAAGCTGCACACACTCTCACAAGGTTTTGGTAGACTGACGGAGCCTGTCTGCTGCTGTTAAATGCTAACATGTGATGAACTGATTTCTTTGATGTTGGTTTCTGACGTCCCATGCTCATCAAGTCTACTTAAAATCATCTCTTAAAGTCCTTCGGCTGCACTCTGTTAGACATGCGCTTTTGTTTGAAGGGCCTCTTCCATTTTTCCTCTCGATTCACTAATTGGTGTAAGTGAATAATCCAGCGCACCGATGACACTAATAGACATGGATGTATTGATTTTCCACTTACTGTGCTGACAGTAAAATGTGTGAATATCTTGTGGGAAATCTGCTTACTTGATTGAAAAATAGAAACATCAGAGTATTTATGCTGCAAAACGGAACAAAACATATCGACATGTGACTCGAATTAATGGATTTCTGAGTCGGTGTGTTAACTGAGTCTTCTGCGGTTCACTTAAGGTGAGCTGATTAAAGTGTGACACCACTGAGGTCAAAAGTCAATGACATTCCTTGGATTTAAGACTTTACGCCAACATCTTCCCAGTTCATTAAGTGTGAGATTTGATTAATGT
>JAQNCA010000010.1:6804366-6821077 GCA_029783725.1 Acanthurus tractus
TAACTGAGTCTTCTGCGGTTCACTTAAGGTGAGCTGATTAAAGTGTGACACCACTGAGGTTAAAAGTCAATGACATTCCTTGGATTTAAGACTTTATGCCAACATCTTCCCAGTTCATTAAGTGTGAGATTTGATTAATGTGCAATCAATTAACTCATCAATATTTTCCATAACGTTCTTTCTTGCTTTTCTTAGCGTGAAAGGAGATTTTTTTTTTAGCCTCTTTTCTATTTTTCTTAATGTTGTGATCAAAAACAGAGTTTGTTCCTTGACCTGCTTCATTTGTGGGCTCAGTTTTACTTCGGGACCCTCCCTGAAGTGTGTAAAGACAGGAGGCTTATTAACTCCCCTTGTCCATCACTATCTTGTCAAAAGCACTTTTAAACTCTTATCGCTTCATCTGGGGGAAGGAGAAATCAAATGACATGGCAAAATGAAAAATGTGCATGGGTAATGACAGGCTCGTCGCGATGAAAAGGCGCGTGAACACACACACACACACATACACGCCGGTGAAACGTCGACTGACAAGTGCGGACCTGCTTCAAATAAGAGCAATATATGTACACATCCTGTACATTTCAACCTGTTTTGAGACTCAAATCCACAAACACTCAGGTGAGGAAGAAGTTTGCACCTGCACTGTGTGGTTACCATGGTAACAATAAGACAGGCTCATACCATCTGTGTGTAAAAGACGTGAAGGAAATGAAGAAAACAAAGAAAAAAGTGAATCACATATACCTGTGATGTTATGGGTGGGAAAAATTCACTTCCCCTGAGATTAAAACAGAAGTTTAAATTTATTCTTAATGTGTGACGAGCTAAAATTAAGAAATGTGTTTATTGCAAATAAAGTAGGAAATTAAACTTAGATCATAATTTAACATCCATGAAACTAGATTACCTTTATTAGGACAATTATCTTTGTACTACAAGTTTTTTTTTGTACAGGTTCTTATTTTTGAATATGCAAATGATGTGTTATCTACTTTTACATTCGCTGATTTACATAAATTACAAGAACAGAGATGAGGACATTAGATAAAGCCAAATTCAAAATTCCTGTTTTATCTGTTTAACATATACTGCAAAGGTTTTACAGAGGGAATTCTGAATCCTTCTCTTTTTGTCACTCCATTAATCTGAAAAGAGCCATACAAAAATCAGTTTTTCAGCATGTTTTTAGAGATAAAATGCTATATAAATCAGGCTATGAATGTTATATGAAAAACCCCCACTCTGTAAAACCTTCAGAAAGAAATAAACTGGAAAGGTTGGTGTGTGTAAGTGCAACTGAAGTTTCTGTTTCAGAGTTGTGAGGAAAGAAAGCTTTTAAAGATATGAATTGTAAAATTCTGGTCACTTTTCAGCAAAAAATTGTGAAAATTTTAACGTCTAGCTATCATAATGAAACTTACTTTGAGTAGTTTTGTATCACAAGTTTTCAAGCAATTAATGTTAATTTAAACTGATTTAAATTAATAGCTAAATGATTTAAGCTCATAAGACTCCCAGCTGAGACTGACCTTACAGAAAAAAAAAATTGCAACCACTGGAATAATACGATGGTGAAAAAAACCTCACCATAAACTATAAAAACTTCACTGCTTTCTTTTGATGAGCAATCCCTGAAACTTTCTGTCATGTCATTTCTGTTCTCACTCCCATTTTACGGATTTTTTCAAGTAAACTCTAGTAAAGTAAACAAAATACAAATCAGAGAGAAAATAATTATTTAATCACCGATACAAACACATAAGAAACGAGCTCAGTGAACTAATAGAGAATATGACAGCTGTTTTGGGAAAAGAACTGCTGTTTCATACGCTGTAATAAAGATGGCAGTAATGACCCATCGGACCCGAGCAACAGCAGACGCTAATAACTTTTAAACTGTAAAATTCAAGAAGCAACAATGTCTCCTCCTGTGTGCTTTAATCAAACATTTAGGACAAAGTCAGCCGACCTTTTAAAACCAGTTTGATATGGGTAACACTCAGAAGTTACAAACACAATAAAACACCCGGTTCCTCCTATGAAAAACAAGCCGTAGTCAGTGTGAGTAATCGTGTGCTTATGTTTATAGGAACATTAACGTATAATATTCATTGATTAGACTGCAGCCACATATCATAGCATTCATGCCTCAGGCTAATTTGCAGTGCCTGTCCCTACATCGCCCTTAATTGCTAACTGCTGCTTAAATGCTAACACTATGAATTTTTCAGCAACCATTATTGTGCCATAGCTTAGAGACGGCATTTAATGGATCGTTGCTGAATTACAAACCCCTGTGAGTTTATTTATGAGTGTGGCTGTAAAGGTTAATGCACATTAAGTAATATATGAAATTTATTTACATTTTCTCAGGGAGTGGTTTTATTTTATTGGCGAAAAGGGATAATCGCTACCTCTGAACTTGAGTTATTATGGAAAATAATCTTGCGTCTCAGCAAAAGAAATGAGCTTGTCGTGCAGGAGCATCAGGAAACAACGACTGCTCACCATAAGTGTTTTATTAATCTTAGATGTTCCTTTTCTCCTTCACAACAATGAGTATGATGATTGCATGTTGCAGAGCACTGCTAAAACATGTGTTTGGCAGGGAGGGGATTTAGATTAACAAACATTAAAAAGCAGCCACAGCATTTAAAAAAAAAAAAAAGGCTTGTAAATATGAATCATGACACAATCTGGAAATTTCGGAGCTGCTCTGAGCTCTTTACTCCCTGGTAATCCTTTAAAACCCAACAAATTCAGGGAATTTGGGAAACTAATGCCATGCTTGACCACTCTGATACGCCTGTGCCGCTTTAGCGGAGCAGAGTGAGGAACACGTGTGACATCTAAATCACTATAAATCAGCACGCGTGTGGGAAGACAGTCAGTTTTAATGTGCAGCTACAACAAACATATCTGATTCTCCACAGGGACGTTACAGGATCCTCTGTCTGCAGGCAGGTTGTACTGAGAAATCTACTGTTGTTTTATTTGAAAGAAAAGGGGAAAAAAAAAAACGGCATATAATAATTATTTAAATGAATGACAGCAAACTAGATCAACTAATTGTTTTGTAAATGTCAAGTGTCCTCAGACCAGATGAGGTTTGACCAAAAGCAGCTTTGGAAACATGAATCTCTATTAGGGTTTTTTGGAAAACAAAGAGTTGTTGCATTCTTTACCGAACACAGCAGCATGCAGAGGCATATGCTTTCGTGCCAGATACTTAAAATAAGCAATCAGCAGAAAACTGCGTGCCAAAAAAACAACCCCATGATTTCTAATGTGCTGTGACTATGATGGAAATCCTGAAGAAGCCGTGTGCTGTGCTTGCCACTGTGATGTGCTGTCTGTTGAGCTTTAAACAAGCACTGAAGGCAGCCAGACAAAAGGGAAATATGAATAAAAATACTATCACCAATTTACAGGGCTGATGTCAAGCCTGAGAAACACTCGTCATGCAGATTTCCATACCACATAATTCTCCGTTTCTTTATGTGTGCTATTAGTTTTACTTCTCGGTGACAATAAATGGCTGTAAAAATAGACACGGTGATCAAAGGCACATGTGGGACTGGTGAGAGGCAAAAAAAAAAAGGATTCATCATCAGTCGCAGAAAGTGGCTGTGCTGCTCACGTCTGTTTGAAAGCAGAGCAGAGACTGCAAAGCCTTCTCGCTCGTCTCCTCCGAGAGCCAGGTGCTCAAAATCACCTGAGGTCACCAACTCTCCTCCCACGTGGGCCTCGGTGCCCCTCGGCAGGCGCTATCAATGTTTAAAAGCTTTGTAAGCGGAGAGAGACTGAGAGGCAGAAGAGGGGTTTGTCATATAAAACTAAAAGCAAGAGAGAAAAAAAAATCTATTAGAGAGAGAGAGAGAGAGAGGATGGAGGGAAAGAAGGACTGCAGGGTTTGCAGAATTGGAGCTGGACAGAGAAGAGGTTGTTGTTTTTCACTTTTTTTTTTTTTTCACTTATATGTACAACACACTGAGGTGAGTCATTCATTCAGGTCAGTTTGTGTCCAGTTGATAAAGAAAAAGAAACCTTCAGGTAAAGGGTTAGTTGTCTGATGTACAAGAGAAGCATTTTGTGAAATATTTGTTGCAATATATTACTTAATGTAATGTAATTTGTAAACTTCATCTCCATTAACTTATTCTACATTTGTTCAGCCCATAAAATAGCTTACCTCTATCCGCTAATGTAACAGGCGGGGCTTGAACCAAAAGTGGGTGGTGCCCAAACCAGACGTGTGTGGAGGGATAGTCACAGGTTAGAAATTTAAGTCTGAAAATGATCTGGACTCGACTAATAGTTCATTTCCTACATTCATTATGTTGATGTTTAGTGTTGGATATAATGGTCATGGACTCCGGCAGCAGCAGTCACATGGTGCGTGCTCATGTGTTTTGGGGGAAGTGGCATCCCAGTGAGGCCTGAATGGAAGAGGCTGAATTTCAGTTATGACGTCACCAACATCAGCTTTAGCACAAGAATGAAAAAACCTGACGGAGAACAAAGGACAGAAAATAAACACTCAGAATACATAAACTAAAGTGGAGACTTTTGGGGTTTTTTTTTTTTTTTTTGGAGGGGAGGATGATGTAGCACTTTTGAGGATGACGCTCAGCTTGGTTTCGCGCCCAGTCATCATGTAACACTGTACAGTGTTATATGTGTGTGTGTGTGTGTGTGCGCTTCATACAGAGAGTCACTTTCAGCTTAACTGAGATCCAGAAACCTGCGGTGTAAATTACAACAACCACAGCCGTCAGCTAAGAAGTTGTCGGGTGAGAAAGCCATTACTGGAGATGTTACAAGTCATTACTAAGTGCCGGGGCATTCATTGTAGTTTGCAGCATGTGTGTAATGAAGAGCTTCCAAGGGTTAAAACCGGCTAGATGCTTTCTCTGAGCGTGAGTCGTTGTTTTGCATCCACAAATAGTGTTCAATACATCAGCAGGAGCTTTAACCTGCTGTGACCGTTCCTCTGATGAAAAAAATCAAAAAACACACGACAATATTGTGATCTTGCACAAAGACAGAATACCAAACAGTCACTGAGATTTAAATCTGATACATTTTTCTGACAAAATTATCTGTGATAATTGTCATTTTTTAAAATTGGACAAGTACAATGAACATAATTCCATTTGTTTCCGTCATATTGTGTTTGTTTTCTGCAACTATGTGCTATCAGAGGAGCACGATCTCGTCGCCTGAAGCTTCGTGTAGCAGTTGAATGGTAAATCGTGTGTATTTCTATAGCAATTTTTATACATTTTGACCACTCGGAGCGCTTTACAACACGAGTCAACCTTCAGCAATTCACACGCACACATCCACTGACTTCCACAGAGTGCCATCGTGCTCATCAGAAACAGTCACACAGACACACTCACACACACTTGGAGAAATTCAGTACTTTGCCAAAAGGACACTTGGACATGCCGACTGGAGGAGTCAGAGATCGAACCGCCGACCTTCTGGTCAGCTGGTGACCCGCTCTGCCTCCTCAGCCACAACTAACCCAGTTACAAGGCACATTCATCACACTGACTTTATCCTTACTGAGTAAAATCTGAAAATAATTGAATTGACAGACATTCTTCTGTCGCTATAAAAGTGAATGTTGAGACTTTCATCATTTTCACATCAGCTCTCTTCATATATTTTGCATGAACTGCATGTAGAGTATTCAGTGGATGTTAAATAGAGTGTCATCAAACTGTGCCTCATCAACGGCGACGTCGTTAGGCTGGAAACTCTGCGGGCGGCGCTCAGCCGTGTGACAACGCGGTCAGAAATGGGAGGTGCGATAGCGAGCACCGTAAACATTTGCACCTCGACTAAAACATCTTCCTCTGCTGGGCAGGACGGCGATGCCGGCTCTCGCTGCGCTGTTCTGTGCATTCGGAGTTGTCAGTGTTAGCCACATCACATCCCGGGGCAAAGCACTGTGAAAGCAACCCGCCGTGCTGTAAACGAGATGAGATGAGTCCTGTTGAGAGGCGGCTGCACAATCTGTCTCTTTCTGTGCGCCTGTGACCTTCTAATGATCGAGTCATGGGCCGGGGACGGCAACCTCGTCTAAAACTGCAACTCAAGACAAAAGTCTGAGGAGGGAGATATGAGTTAAGTCCACGGCGCGCAGGGACTCATTTCGTAGCACCTCGCCAAGCTGATAACGAAATCCCCCCGACATTAGGGAGTTAGCCGCCCTCCCATTTTAATTACCTGAGAAACTGCAAGCCAAACAGTATTACTATAGCCTCCAGATCCTTTGATGGCATTTGTCATTTTAGAGGGATAGGAAAAACTGTCAAGTAGGGCTAACCCCTTTCTAAACTGGCACATAGATTTCCAGCTAATCCTGGTGGGAGAGGGAGACTGAATGGATAAACACTGAATAGAACTGAGCAAGCAAACAATTTTAGCTGTTGCTCAGAGCATGCCTTAAAGTAAACACCCCCGTCAAAGAGATGTTCCGAAATTGTCATAACTCAAAACAGCGAATGTACTACAGGGGTTTTACTTCAGACTGGGGGGTAAGCTGCAAACCAGTATGTGGTTTTTACTTATTTATTGCACTGCTTTAGCGCAGGGAACATTTTTACAGAAGACTCTTCTCTCAGAATAGCTGAAAATATCCTTTGAATAAGACGGGGACTTGTGTTCTGCCATTGTGAGCAACATGCCCGGGGTGAAAAGGCGCTAAAAGCTGAGGCCTGCTCAGAGCTCCTGTCTGATCCGCAGCCTGTTTAATGGCATGGAAACACTTCAGGTCAGGACGGGTGCTTCTTTATGTTTGTGTTGGTAATGGTGGAGCATCTCGACTGTTTCGTGCTCGAGTAATTAATGAGGTCACAGGATCGGCGTGCACGGGTTACAGTTTTTACGTCATGTAACATGTCTTTAAATGTTTTTTTCCCAAGTAACTTTCAATTCTTGGGGCTCCAATAAATCTTCACTTTTTTTGTAATTTTACATCATTTTAAAGAAAAAGACTGCACACACATTTCTATCATACGGAGGTGAGGTGAGGTTTCACTTAAAATTTAACATATTCTCAAAAACTTGTGGAAAAATCTATAACGGAATATCTTATGTGCCAAAAAAATCAAGTTTTGCGATTCCCCACTGTAAGAAGTTTCCTCACCCTCACCCTCATCATCATCAGTTTAATTTTTTTATGCACAATAAGCTGCTTCCTTTGTAGATATAAAATCTCATATTTTTAGCTTCCATAAAAGGTCAATAAAGTAAAAGGTGCAAAACATTGAAAAAATGCATTTGAAATGTTTTTTTTTGTTGTCAAGTACATTTATTTTATGGCGTTGTCTTTACTCAGTGAGTCAGATTCAGAACAAAGGTTATTACTTGCACTGCCAAAACAGTCTAGCAAACAATATTTAGTAGTTGTCTGTGAGATTTCATCTCAGCAGCACCCAAAACCTATTTGAGGCTTTTCCTTTCATGCCTTTTATTTGATTATACAGCACAGACACAGACAGGAAGCATAAGAGGATGTGAGATGTGCAACAAAGGTGCAAAGATGCTGTATGTTGTCATGGGCAGTCTCTTGCACAATGTGCACCCAGTGTGTTTCATTTCTTTTACTAAAATGAAGAAATTAAAGAGATTTTCAGCTGGACAGATTCTATCATTTAATTATTCTGGTCTCATAGAACAAGCAGGTATCAAATACTGTTATTCCAAACAGTAATCAGCGTTACGTTTCCTTTAGAGCCGTGTGGACTTAAAGTGTGGCGGCGAGATGATGATTAACAACGCTGAAGGAGGATCCCATTTTTCTCCTTGATCAATGTTATCTCTCCCTTTTCTGGATGTTTTCTGCACTCCATTCGTGTGCACTCACAGTAAGTCTCACTTGAGATAGTGTCAGTGGAAGGGTACGCCGAGCACTTAAACATCCCCTCTGTTCTTGAGACACTCTTTTGTGTCTCATCAAGTATCCATTCAGACACAGACAAGCACGCTCAAAGGTTATCCGTGGTTATCACACGCCATCGTTAACGACAGCAGCTCGAGCACACACAATGCAAATATTAGTAGCTGGGTGACACGTTGGTGGTTTTACAAAATGCAGAAAAAAAAAACTCTTTTGAGCTTCAAAGTTCTGCTGAAGAAGAAGTATATTTCTTTCATATTACATTTCCTCCAAAAGCCGTGTTTCCTCTGCAGTAAACAACACTCCGACTAAACTGTGTGATTTTTAAAAAAAAAAAAAAAAACTGAGACAAAACATGTCTCAGAAGTGAGAAGTGTGTTCATTTGATTTGTTGCAGAGACGACAAAGAGGAGAACTTGAAAGACGCAGGTTTACGAGAGTGAGGCGAGGCTTCCCCCCCGACACACACTAAATTATTATTTTTTTCACTTTGAAAGTTAGAAGCAGAACTAGAACTAGAAAACTGTCTTTGGAGGGAAAAGGACATCTGTTAAGAGTCATATATGTCTGGAAAAAAAAAATTGTGTGTTTATAAGTGAAGCGATACTCATTGAAAGGTACGTCTATGAAATTCTCATTGAAACTCATTAAAATATATTTATTCTGGGAAACATATTTTTTTTATTACAAGACAAAATCTCTTCAGCGCACCACTATGGTCTTGATTATCTCTCAGCTCCTGTTGTTTTTCATTCAGACTGTTCAACAATATGACTGACTATTTTGTGCTGGAGCTTGAATATGTCTGTCGTAATTTTGCCTATATGTTCCTTTTCTTGCTGTGACATTTAGAGGGGTTTAAAACTCATCGCTGCTTTCCACAGGTCTGTCATTAGATGCTGGGTGAAACTCTTAGGTAAAGGGTCTGTGACTAAACTGCACTGAGCGCTGCCATTTGTGTGCAAATGCTGGTACTTACCATTTTCTTGAGGAGTATTTAAACTGCCTCGTTCCATTTAAGGCCTGAGCTGCACAAATCCAGGAGACAGTGAGCGATGTCGAGGACTTTATCTTGTCTAAGACATATCTGCACATAAATGCAACATTTACCATGAATAAAAAGATTTATATTCTCCTTAAGTTTCTAGTTATAAAGTACCAGTTCTTTATTATCCCCTCAGAGGCTGATAAAGAGGTAAGAAAAAGGCCTTTCCTGTGATAAATTAAGATTCCTCTCTGTTCCTGACATGTGGCGATGTGGCAAACCTTCTCTACACTTAACACTTTACACGGACTGTGGTTTCCGTTATGTTCAACGGCAGTAAGAGGCATTTAAAAATGGAGGAAAAGCAGCCGAGCATGCACGATGTCGAGCAAAGGTCTTTATCCCCTGTGCAGAGACTAACAGGACGCTCCTGTTTTGTTCCATCTGAGACTCATTCAGGCCGAATCGATCTTGTTGCTAATTCTTTCTAAAAAGCAGACAGTTTTTGGTCAGTTTTAAAACCTTTATTCTCTGCTAAAAAAGTTTTATTTTTCACTTGTGGACGAGTAGTTTAATAAAAATATGCCAGTCATTCTTTGTTCGGTTTAGTCTTGAAGAGACAAAAACACATTTCATGGTCTTTTCCTCCTTTGATACACTATACTTACTAGGTACTTTTTAAAATTAAGAATCTACATAAAACCGCAACATAAAAAGCTTAGAAAACAAAAACTAAAACATTGTTGAAGATTAAATCAAGAGTTCAAACCTTTGGCTTGTGACCGTTTTTGTTAAAATAATGTTGTTGTGGCCCATTTTCATTTTGAAACAGTCAAAAGCTCGACTAAAAGGTTTAAACCCATTCAAACATCTCACATAGTTTCCTTCAAGTAAAATTATTTTATATTTTACTAAAACAAGGATTAGAGAAGTGTCACAAAACTTATTGGAAAAGTTTTGTTTTTCTTCTCCCATTTACCATCTCATGGCCCCCCCAACATTTATCCAGTGACCCCTTAGAGAGGGGAGGGGTTAGAAACTACTGGACCGTGTATGTAGTGGCTGCTAAACCATCTTAAAGTATTAAAACTAACCTTACTTGACCAGCTACAGCTTGTAAATGTTGCTTACACACGGATGAATCAGTGTTAATAATTAATAATGTCATTAATAATTAAACATCAGTCACAGGAGACATTTTACTGCAGAATTACTCTTACTTTTGACACTTAGGGTACGTTTTTTATTGTGCAATTTTATCAGTAAATACCAAACTTGTACACGTTAGAGAGTATTTTTCCGATAATTTATTGATACTTTTGCTCTAGTAAAGAATGTAGGTACTTCTTCCACCACTGATCTTTTGAGAGTTTTTCGACGTGCTCGTTCAGTAGTTCAGTTATGCCTTGATTTAATGAGCAGCGTGTGCATAATTGATGGGATATTTTGACAAGATTTAATAGGATGCAATTCCATATAAATATTCAGTAAATGTTAATGTGCCTCCACAAACTAATTAATTGACTGCAGTGGGTTATACTGGGTACAAATTGGGGTTGTCTGCCCAGACTGTAAAAATAGAGCACACACAGACGATAAGAAGGAGGCTGCGTAGAAACTGAATGTGTAGGGTCCATTTTTTGCAGAAAATAAAGTGATTTGCTTCAGATCGAATTCAAAAAGTGTCACTCAGCTGATGTACACTGTTGTTTTCTGCCATAACGGATGAATGAGAAAGAGTGAAGCTCAAATAAACAGTGATCCTAAGCTCCAGCCCACTTCTCCTATCAAAAGCTTTTACAGTTGTTCCAGGCACTTGGTCATTTCGGTGGGTAAAGCAGGAATAGTAAATTTTTAACGTATCTCTTCATTTATTTATTTTCTGCATGTATGGTCCCTTTGTGTCGTCCATCCCGGCTTGAAAGCACCTCTCTTGTGCGCTGCCATACGGAGCCAGTCATGCAGTGTAACCGTGGTGCATGCAGCGAGCGCAGGCTCATGCGACACACAATAACATGCTCTGGCAGAAGAAACTACATAGTATCTATGCTGTGACATTGGATTTATGGTTTAACAGATTTAAATAATCTCTTCTTTTTTTTCTCTCTCTTTTTTTCAGCTAAATTAGGCTCAAAGCCCACATTCAAGCCCATCCTCCCTTTATTGTACATGTGAACTTAACCAGGTTAGAAATCTGTTTGTTTGGTTCCACTGAAATGTTGTAATTTGCATTTTTTAAGTATAAAATGACTTTACGTTTTCATGCTCCCTGGAGGTGTTACTTTTTTTTGCCTTTTTCAAAATTGATTTTAAGCAACAATGTGTGACAATTTAAACCTAAAATAACAGCTTCAGAATAATGACCTGTTATAAGGTTGCTTGTGTCCCAATCTCAGTCATTCTACAACACAATAGTTTGTTTCTGTGCTTGTGAGCATTTGGGATCACATGTTCATTACGTTGTTATGAATTCATGTTACATGAAACTGTAAAATTGTATTTACAAAAGTGGTTTTGCTCAAAGAGGCTATTGGAGCACAAAATCGCATAAAATACAAATTTTACACATTTATTTTGCTTCACAACCTAACTTCTTCAGTAACATAGCCTGCAATGAAATTTTCTGAGGCTACTGCTCTTTGCATGGTCCAATTTATTTGCTCCAACCAATTATGAAAAACAAATGTTCCTTGCTTTTTTTTTTTTTTCTTTTCACAATATTTAAAAAAACTCCCTTTAAATTTGCTCAACAGTTCAATGGAAACACAACTAATGAGAATCCATTAAAATGAGTGCAGATGCATTTAAAGGCAGCCTGACGGGCCTGGAAGTGATCCATCAGAGTTGGTCATTTTTTTCTTAAATCATAATAAAAGATGATACTGATAAACACAAGCTGTAGGATAATTATGACGCAGAGAATTAAACAGTCTAATGTTCCACTGTGAATAGAAACTTGGCGGGGGGGGGGAGTGTCTTTTCTTTTCATTTAAAAAGGTCTACATTTGCCATTTTAGCCATGTTGTTAAATTGCGGCATCACATCATTTTAGGCTCCAGAAATTGCAGCATCAGTGTGGCCATTCAAAAAGGGGATATGTGTGTGAGGAAAAGCATGTGCAAACAGCATAAAAATGTATCAAAAACAGCTCATCTTGCTGTTATGAGGCCGTATATCAGACTGCATGTTGTGTGAGGCTGAATGAATGAATTGTCACAGAGAAGCAACTTGTGCGCCTTCTACACAGGAAGAGAACAAAAGGCAAAGGGATAACAGAGCTAGTTGTCTCCGATATTGGATATTACACACTATGCCTGCAGAATCTCTAATGAAGTTCATCCAGTTTCATGCTAATGGTTATCAGGGTGATTTCATTCCCTCGGCCTTTGTGTGTAATTATTGATTGTCCCAAGAAAGGTGGGGTGTACAAAGCCCGGTAAACAGCAGGTAATTAGTATTTTGGACCTTTGGCAGGGTAATGTCCTGTGTTGCTTTTATTTGTATGCATGAAAGCAGAGAATGTAAGAATTCTTTTCACACACCAAGATAACTGGGACTAGACTCACAAGCTGCTACCCGGAGCTTCATTTTATCTTCTCTTTTTAACATGTTAACAATTAGAAATTACCATTGGAAAAAGCTCAGGTTTTTCAATGAAAGCCACTAAGATTAATAACCTGCTAAGAATGAGAGTTTTTTCATGATAATGGGAGCGATGCATTGGAGAACTCTTCCTCTAAGGCTTTTTTGTGCCCAAAAAAGAAATACTATCACATGTTATTCCAATATGCTAACATTATTCATCTTATCATGATTTATCTGTAGCTCTTTTAAGAAAGCACAGTGTGTGAATTCTCCTTCTCCCAGAGGATAAATGGCACAAATTATGTATAATCTAGAAGGTAGACTTTCATATTCATGGGGTGTCTCTTAAGCTTAAGGAGCCAGTGGCAGTTTGTGGTGAAAACAACGCAGGGAATAGCCTCAGGTGTTAGCACATGTGTGTGTTGATGGGGAAAGGGGGTGGGGGGCATGGATGATGTGGAAAGCATTGTTCTTGTCAGAGTCATTACTCGGACAAATCTGAAACAAAGACATAATACACATGAACCTGGAATCAGCCTACATCTCATAGATATAATGGCATCCTTGGAGTCCACTGATTGTAAGCATCCATTGATCTACTTAGAAATTGTAGGAAAAAAAAGAATCATGGGAATATTTTGCAGCTACGTTTGTGGCCACAAAACCAGGTATTTTAAGTCAGAAAAAGATTCTTTCCCAACAATAACCAGGTGTTGTCTTGTCTAAAAATAACTAGATCATTACCACAGCTTTACATCAAAATACAGATGCCATTGAGCTGCCAAAAAACTAAATGTTGGCACTGCTGGTTGGCCTTTGGATGGTTTGCAGAGACAAACAGCATCCTACTGCTCTAGAAAAGTTCTCCCGGATGCCTCTGTGTTGGAAAGGAGTTATTCTATATATGCAAGTATAACAATTGCTTAGCTGTGTCAAACCAAATGCAGCACTACAGCTGTTTTTGCTTATTGTCACTATAACTAGCTGTCTTCTTAGTGTGGGACCTGATTTTACTAAAAAGCTCACAATCAACATTTCAAATTTAAAAAACAGATCCATAAATATGGCAAGAGAGCTAGTTAGCTGAAAACTTTTAGCAGCTAGCCATCTGATTTTGTGCTGATTTTGTGCAGCAGAGCCCTGTGGTGTTCGGCCATAAACTTAACAATTCCAGCATTTATTTTCACAATTTGGTTGATCTTGAACACCAAAACACCCAAGTTCATCAAGGTCAGAATCTAAGAACCTTGAATTAAAACAGGACCCGTGTAAAAGGTCCTTTTCATTGTGCATTAAAAGTCATCTTTCAAATCCTTCACATCTCATTTTCCACTCACAACTTACACATGTCAGATTTGGAGGAAAGGGAGCTCCAGGATCATTGTCTTTGTCCTTTTGTCTATCACAGCTTTTGCACCTTTAAAGCAATAAGGGCTTTCCGTAAGCAGAGTGACTTGGCCACGCATTGCTTAAACACTAATTCTCAAAGTCACGCCCACATTTCCTCCTCCACATCGAGAGCTAGAGGGAGCAGAAGAGCGGCTTGTTTCATATCTATTAAACTCTGTTTAATGGCTCCCATCCTTCCAGTCCTGAGCACTGATTACCACACACTCTGCAGGTGGGACGCACAGTGTAGACTTTGCACCAGCGGAGCATTAATTCTCCATCACGGTGATGTGAGCCTATTTCTATGACCACGTATTTGTCGCTCGTGAAAGCAGAAGTATTAGTTTTATTTCACGGGAAGCGGCTACTTATCAACGAGAAGCCATTTTTCAAACAGTGTCTTAAATGTAGAGTGAAATGGAAAACTGATTTGTGCAGCTCGGCGAAGCATCACCTCTGCTGGCATGGATAGGTGATGACCAGTGCCGGGCTGGAAGAACACAACACACTATAAATGGACATTTGTTGTGGATCACTCACTCCAAAATGTCAACACGGTTACAGGCTGCCACTTTTTTTTATCCCCCTTTCCAGGCCTGGGAGTGAGGCGAAGCAGGGTCACTATTAGAAAGCCCCTGCAGCTCTACATGTGCATGCATCATTCATGGACTGGCAACAATATACTCAGCCAGAAAATGATGCCAGGAAAACAGGAACACTATAGCAGGTTATGGAAGGCCAATTGTATGTTTAAAGAAGCTGTTAGCTGTCCATTATTTTGATCCGGCAGCCTTTTGTTTGAGTCTGTTCCGGAGCTTTACTGCAGGCACAGATCCTAAACCCAAGAAAAACTTTTGGCTGTCTAAAATTTTGTGAAACAAATGCACAAACACCCACGCAAGTCCAACTTCTTTTTGACAAACAGGTGGTAGAAATTCAAGTAGTCGAAGCTTCAAAGGAATTTGAGACTCTCTCAGTGTAGGGCCTAAACTCTAACTGCATATTTTCAAGCACAAATAAATCGTTGGTCGATTTCTATACTGATTAGACACGTTGCCACTTGATGATTAACTTACAGTGAAATCTAAATTTTGCATGCAGTTTTGGTTCTTAACAAATTGACTTTTACTGGATTTAAAAACTCCAGTTGTTAGGAAACAGTCCTTGCAAGAACAAGTGAGAAGATGTCCAAAATCTAGTGTGTCCCTTTACATTTGGACAAATCATTCAAATACCTTGAATGCAATCCAATATGGCAGGGATTCAGAATCTGAAAAGGGATTAAAAAACAAAGACTTTTATCGCCAGTGCTCTTTTTTTCAGTTGCAACTACAAGATGTTTGCATTTGTTTTGTCAATACTGACAAAACAAAAAAGAGGGACAAAAATTAATGGATTTGGTTATATAGTCTTGCTGTTGGGTGGGTTTGTAACAAATGCCACCTGCAGTGGCATATGTCGTCTCCCTCCTCCTGCAAGAATAAATCAATTGCAATGATTTCAAAAACAATAAATACAAAACGATTCTTTAACTTTTACTGCACGCTCTCTGTACTGTCAAAAAAAATAGGTAAACCAAAAACTGCAGGATGATTGTGTTTTGTGGGGCCTCAGCTAAACCAACCACAGGACATTTTCTTTCCAGTTTATACTTTGATTTTTCATGTAAATTTTAAACTAGATCTCCCTTTATTAGAGATCTTAAACAGCACAAAGGACCCCCTTCATAAACTGTTAACGACTGAAACTGTCTGCATGATTTTGCATGAGACCTACTATGAAGCAGGTTAAAACCGTTCGGATGTAAACGCATCAGAGCAAACTGTTAAATCTTTCAGAGATGTTTGCAAATCCTCTGAGTGGGAGCACAAAAACCTACTCTTCTCTGTTTACCAGATGCATTATTAAACCACCTTCTAATGACACTAAGCGGTGAGAGAATTGAATAAACTTCAAGGAGGCCCCAACTAATTAAAACAACCTTTTCATTTATGCACATGTATGAGGTGCGTAGTGTAGGTGTAGCAGTCCGGCGCCCTGGGATGGCTGCCACGCTCCCTGATGGACAGGCAGCCTCTGGGCTCGGCTGTCTCCCCCTGACACCAGACGACCTGATTGATTACGGCTACTGCCATTCTTCCTGAGGACTGCCAATATCCAATGTCTTGCCAAAATAAAGGCATCAAGTGCGTAGCTGCGATGACAAAGCTAAGACTCTGTGACCACGCACTTATCCCCACCTGATGCCTGAAAGCTCTCTCATCCTCCAGGCTCCATCTTTCCCTTGAATTTGTGTCTCATTTTGGGAAGATTAAAGCCATCAACAGCCTGATTCTGCTCAGTTAAAAGAGAGGGAGAGAGCAAGATAAGCTGGAAACAAGATGATAAGGAGCAATACATAAGGATGCAATGAGGAAAAGAAAAAAAAAATCTGTTCAGCTCCAGAGGTAAAGTATAATTACTCCATTTTTTCTCCTTCTTTTATTCACTGCAGCGTTAGATGTTACCTCTGACAGAATATGGAGTCCAATACATCATAAAAGGAAAGCTAGAAGCCGTACCTGTTCCCCTTAACAGCCTTCCGAGTGTTATAGAAAGGTGAAAAACACACTTCATTAAAAAGACAAATGTGAGGAGTGGCGGGATGTGAACAGCGAACAGGGGTGTGTAGTTAAGAGACAGCACACCTCTTTCTTTAATTAATTCTGCCACACGGCTCTCGCTATAGCTCCTCAGATTACACAAAGCAAATTGCTATGTAATTACATGCTAAAAGTTAGACAATTACAGCTATTCTCTCTCTCTCTCTCTTTTTTTTTTTTTTTTTTTACATTAAA
>JAQNCA010000011.1:0-20278 GCA_029783725.1 Acanthurus tractus
CAGATTACACAACGCAAATTGCTATTTAATTACATGCTAAAAGTTAGAAAATTAAATCTATGCTCTCTCTCTTTTTTTTTTTTTTTTTTTTTTTTACAGTAACAGCTGCATAATCACATGTAAATTCGTTTTGGGGGGCTCTTATCACTTACCTATGTGAATCGTGTGGTGAAATCACTGAGGGGCAATTTTATTCTCACTTCACTTATCCTGCCATTAGGAACAACAAAGACTCATGTGCGGGGATTGATAAAGAGTTGTTTTTTTTTTTTTTTTTAATGCACCAAACACTTCTTAAGGTTAAAAAATGTCTGGGGTGTCATTACACTGATGCTAACATCATGTTTTAATAAGGAAAATGGAATTGTTGCAGTGCAGTTGGGTTATTTGCTTGGTTTAGCTCCCTGGACGTCTCGCTGTGGAGGAGAAGGAACGAGGCCGAAATGAGCAATGGCTTCTAGCGGTGGAAAGGAAATGGAGAGCAAATTCTGGCAAATTCATGGAGGACTTCGACTCAGTTTCACCACTGCAGTACCTCCTGGTGATCACTTATCAGCAGGCAAATCAGCTTAGTCATTGACCTCGTGCCCTTTGGCACTCATTAGTGCGGCGTGTGACAGTGATGGAAGGGTGGGCTTATCCTGGAGTACGCCGCTCACACAGGGAATACATAGGTCACAACTAGTGGGTGGCCAGATTAGTGTGTACTGGAGAGCGCTCTCTGGTGTGCTCTGCCTCGGGCGAGCTTTTGCCTGCTACCCCCCCACCCCCACCCCCCCACCCTCCCACCCCCACCAAAACCCTTATTCCACCTTTTTTTTCCCCCTCTTCCAGTTATTCAGTCCTTACTAGCCCGGATATCGGAGGAGAGACTCGACCGGAGAGAGTGGCTGAGCTGAGTGATGCCACGTCGCTCAGGCACTCAAGGCATTATGGGCCCGACGTGCTGAGTGCACCGAAATGAGAGCTTCCTTGCTCTTTGTGAAGCGTCACGTGCGGCGCACAGTGTGGCATCTTCGGAGAACCCCTGGGGTCACTGCGGCTCTGCGTATGTGGTTTGGATGTTCTTGAATAAAGTGAGGAAAAAGGACAGTGTTCCTCTTAACACAATAACACACAATAACAGCTGTCATCTTAAATTTGATAAATCCAAATGTCTCCCATTTTTTAAAGCCTATGTGTTAAATTAATATAAAATATGTTGCTTTTTTTTCCTTTAAATGCAAATGATAGTGTTGCTATATGAAATTACATGATATTGTACTCTATTATTTTTAATGTTGCATTCATAACTTCTTTTGTCTTATAATTACAAATAAATAAAAAGGAGTATTTAATGCAAAGCTATTATATTTTTTTGAAAACAGCTTGTGAGCCAAAAAAAAGTCTTTTCTGCCACAGCTGTTAGGAAATTTACTGGTCATGAATCTTTTCTTTTCCTTTAAATATCGAATTATCACTTACTGAAAAACAGTAGAATAAATAAAGAAGATCTCAGATCACTTTTACATCACATACGTTGGGTGAACCCTTCAAGTTTGTTCAAGTCCGCCTTTTGACTCATCAGGGGATTTTATTTTCAGATCCACACATCCACTCCCACTTTCTCACAGTTCCACCTGGGGACTGGATTTTTCAGGGCTGATACTACTGTAGGTGTCGTATTTGTAGGATTCTTCCTGTAGCTTTAGGTGTCTATTGGCTGCGCTTCCCAAAATAACACAAAGTGCGATGTTAACACATGGAGCTTTCTGCAATTGATGTAATTACTGTGTGACAGAAAATACGTAAAGAAATCGCAGAGAAAGAAAAAGACTTGAGCACGTGGGATGTGTGGCTAATTTCATTCTTTAGCATAGGCGGGTGAGAACACTATGGAATAGTGTTCACCCACATACTGTATTGTCCAGATTAAGCTGGTTGTACAGAAGCTCCCATGGTATTTAATCAGCTTCCCCAGGCCATTACCCCAGTATGGGGGAGTGCAAACACCCAGTATTGTCTTTTCCCTAATTCTATGCTATCTCTTATTAAACCAGCATGACAAGAGCAGGCGTGGCAGCAGCAGTGTGTGTGTGTGTGTGCGCGCACAGAGGGGTGTACGCTCACAAAGCTTTAAGAAATGACAAGAGCAAAGAAAGTCCACAGAGAGAAGGTAAATAAAGGAATATCTCAACCTCTAATAAGGATTTTAATTGGCTATTCAACAATATAATTACACAGACTTTGAGTAACAATTACTCCAAATATACGACCTTCAATGCAGTTAACAGTAATCAGATTGGCAATGCAACTTTATAGCGGCGGTGTCCTCGGAAAAAAAGTTATTTCTAATGAAATTTTACTCTATTTAAAATGATAAAAGACGGGGTGTGACAACAGAAGAAAAGGAGAATTTTCTTTTCTTTTTTTTTTTCACACACTACTTTGACTTTGCTTCCAAACGGCGGTAACAACCGAACCTTGGTGAACCGGTGTGAAGTTTCAGTGCAGAGTGAGTCATCCTCTCTGAAATGAAGATGACAAATGGCAACACTTTGTACAGTTTCCAATCCAATGTATGGAAAAGAAAAAGAAAAATTAAAGGGCTAGTGCGTAAAATGGGAGGTCACATATCACCACAGTAACTGCTTAGATTGCTAGCTAGCTAGCTACAATTAGGGGTCCATTAGCTAATCTGTCTTTCTAAAATGTGGAGGAAAAAAGTAGAGTAGTGTTGGTATTTACACCTCAGGCAGTGGAGCTGGACTCTGCAGCTGGACCGGACTAATCAGTCTCCGAGACCGAATGAAGCCGGTTTGATGAAGAGGACATTAAAACCGGCCTCATTCGGTCGCTTATTAAAACCTGGTTTATACACAGTGACTACCAACCAGGATTCAGACACTGCAGGAAACAGGAAGTATGAAGATGGAGGAAGCAAGAGGATGGTGGGGCAACATCAGCAACATCTAAATCTGTGATTAAGGGTTTATTTTAGCCTAAAAGAGTTGGTGGTTGTCAGAACAGTGGAACGACAAACTAAAATGATTTGGTAAGCTTAATTTCTTTTGTTTCTGTCAAGTTTTAATGAAATGCGTTTTACGATCAGTAAACAGGATATGCTGGGGCTAACAGGTTAGCATGCTAACTTCAGTCTCTCCGCCACACAAAAGAGATGTCTTACACAATTCTTTTCATTCCTTTAAATATTTTTTGTTGATATTTTATAATCTTAACACATTTTGGTTGTTTCTTACTCATTTTCTATTTATCATCAATATTAATCACAAAAGTTAAAGCAATAAAAATGTAACAAGCACATTTGAAAGTAAAGCCATGGCTTGAATGAAACTCATTACCAAAACACGATAAGTGCATTTTGCAGAGACTTATCTTCTGATACAACAAAGCAAATAAAAAAATATAATTGTTTACTTATACCGACAGAATGCAATTGCAGATGTTCATCTGGGAATGAAATGACTGACTTTGGATCAGTTGCTGCATAGATGAACATTAGATGGGAATTATTGTTTTTCTCGCCACAGCAGTCAAACATTTATTCAACCCAAATCTTTTAGCTCCTCTTTTTGTCCCCTTCAGAACGAGCACTCAGCTGAGCCTCAGAGCAGTCAGAGCGGTTCAGACATCCAGGCAGAACTCACTCAACAGATCAAAGTGTGAGGCTTTGTCCGGTTTTAAGATCAGCCTGTGAAAATGGGACCGAGGACTGGCAGACTCAGCTCTTTCCCTCAGTATTGGGTTAATGCAGTTGTGCCACTAAACCTGTCAGAGCCTGTAGCAGCAGGGCAGATGTACAGCTGCAGGCTCTAAAAATGCTATTACTGGTGCTACAGTCAACAGCAATACACAGTGGCTACAAATATCATAAACCTGATGTGTTGAAAAGAATCCAATTAGCATTAAATGATCTTTTTTATTGTGGAGAAGTTTATTAGGTGACAGAGGTCTCTTATATTACAGCATTAAGAGAAAATGTTGAAATCTGTCTGTGTCCTTTATAAATATGAAAGAAAAATGTTTGAATAATTTGAAGCGTGTGAGTTTGCTTTTTTTGATGATCTGAAACCTTGGAGGGTTTTTATATTAATGAAGTTATAATCAGGTGTGTATGGTCTGAGCAGCAAAAGCTGTTTGGACATATAAAATCAGTCAGATTTAATACAGGTCGCAGACTTCTGTGTTGCAATATGTGTCTTTGTTCCAAAGATGAGAAGATGTGAAAGCTCTGTAATACTTTTATCTCAGAATGACTGACTTCACAGCCCGGTCTCTATGAGTACAGCCACAATTTAAATCAAGTGTTTTAGAGTATCGATCCATCCTCATGTCCAAAACAAGGACGCGCTAAGATAACATTATAATGCAGACAGAAGCTACAGCAAGAGGACAACATACCCAAGAGCATTTCTTCCCTCCAAAACCATTTCTTTTTGTATCCATTATGTTTCTGATTCGAAGGCCCTCGGAGGAGAAGACAAAGAAGATTTACTTGGTTCAATACAATGTAGGCCATAAGCCTTAAAGCAAGGGTCAGGCCCCACCGAGTATTTTCTGACCAACTCTGGACGCGAATCAGAAAACCAACAAAGCCACACTTGTAATGTGGGTTTTTTTTTTTCCACACTCTGCTGGCTGATTATAAGCAACAAGAAAACAGGAAAAACCGTGAACACAAATAATTACATTTCGCAGCTAAGTAAGAGTCAACTTCTCTCTCTTTTTTTGGTGTCTCTCCCTTCAGTGATCTTAAGTTTGGTGGTCTATTTTGTTTCCCGGATAGAATAAAATATTCAAAAAGGTATTTATATGTAATGTAGTTTTTTTTTTTTCTCTCAGCAGCTCAGGACTGTAATGGATGTGAAGTTTGCATCATACAGCTAAAAAGCCTGAGTGAGCCATTTAAACCATCAGAGTCCTTTGTAATACGTTACAGGGTGCTAATTAGCTTAGAATACCATGGTTTATATGAGTTTTTACACACAATGAGTAATTTGAAATACAGATATTAACTACTCGGAGTCATAAGTTTGGGTTTTTGCTTGAAATTCAGAAGACAATAAATTACAGATTAAAGACATTAATAATAACTTCATGCTCTATGGAGTGTTTGTATTGCCTCAATACTGTTCCTTCTATGGTAACATGCTATCCCCCGAGATTAAAATAAAATAAATGACCGTTTTATTTGTCTTTTTTTAAATGGTACATGTCAGTGAAAATATCGTTTAAAACCAGCTGAAAGCTGAAAGCCTCGACAAAAGCCTCATCAAATATATTAAAAATAACCTTGAAATGATCCCAAGCAGCAGACAATAAATGTTTTGCAGCCTTGGTTTCACTCCTTGTAATGTTTGGACTGAGAAGCATTTAGTTTTATGTTGCTGTAAAACTAATAAGTAAATGACGTGTAAGATATTTAAACAGCCACTCGCACCAGGCTGTATGTCCTGGGGTCTTGGTCAAAGGAGGGGCCCAAAACGGATGTTTCATATTTAAAACATGTTCCTCAATTTTTTGTTAAAAATCTATTTTTCTACATTTTTTTGTAGAGCTTGCTTTTTCTGAATCTTGCTCTTATTTTCCTTGACATAACGTAGCAAAAAAACATTTTTCTTTCCTTCTCTATAATGTAAAAAAGTGAGTTTATCTGATGCTGTTCTGCTCGCATCCTTCACCTGTTGCTCTTACTCACCGTGCCCCGCTGACATCTGCAGGTTGGCTCTCTCCTGCGATTTGAGTTAGCCTATATTGGGATTAAATAGCATGAGGCAGAGGAGAGCTTTTTTTGTTTTGCACAAATAGAACATGTGCTTTGCGTGAAAAAGCAAGATCCCATCTTTTTTCTGAAAAAACCAAACAGAGCTGTGATTGCTTCACAAGGTTAAGCATGTGTTAGAGAGGCTTGGTAGCAGGAAGACTTCGAGTGTCTCATGTGATTTAAAAAAAAGATTGCATGTGATGAACCAAGAGTGAGAATGTGTTGAAATACAAATGCTGATATAAGTCTCATCTGTCACACAATGATGTGAAAATTTAACTCAACCACACAGCAATTTGAAGTTATCAGCATCTACTCAGTTAAGAGCACAATGGAAGAGAGTCTTGTCTTTTTCAGCACATTTTGCATTCATATGCAGGCCTGTACCCTCCATCACGGACTGGCAAATTACACGAACATTCTTCAGCTGAATAATGTCACAAGCAGCGAGTCTCATTACTTTCCTTGATTCAAGGGTAGTTCTTTTGCTAATCTGTTGTGCACTGTCAAGAGCTGATTTTGATTAGCTGGCTAGCAGAGTGAGGAAGTCGGTTTACTGTTGCCATGGAAAACTGTGTTTCATGCATTGATCATCTCGCCATTTCCAAAGAGGATTTTGCCTCTGCAAAAGTTCTTTCAATGCCAAATCAAAGCAATCACAATGATGAACGTTTTAAAAACCAGATGCCCTGTGACAAAAAATGAACATGTGTGCGAATTTGTTGGTGATGTCGCTACTGTCCTTCATAAGATTTTATAGTCAAACAATTCAAAATGTTTCAGAATCACATCTCATAGCTCTCTGATCCATATGATCCTCACACTCTGCGGTAATCTTTTAAAATAATTATCATGGATTCATAATTCCTCTTCATTTAGCCATGCAGTCAGCTGTAAACAGGAACACAAGGTTTACGACCAGAGAAACAGGCGTTTCAGTGGAGGCAATGGAAGTTTTTTTAATTTGCAGGTGAAGACACATCACTGACACATTTCTTGTGAAAGGCAGTTTGATTCTTGAAAGGGTTAAATGCATCCTGCCTCTGGCTCTGCCTCGACAGTGTTGCTGTTAACAGGCCGGCCTCTATCAGGGGGGATGCAGCCAGCATTAGCACGGACAGGTATCACTACAGCCAGGATGCAAGAGGACAGGAGTGAAGGTGGATATTAACATCTCATTACCATATTAACAGTGTGCATGAAAATGTGGCCCAAGCACTTAGCTCAATTAAACTACATTGGGATCCCAAGGTCACTGCTACATTAACTGTGATCCTTCAAAAAGTCAAAATAAATCAGCTTTTCAAAGCAGAATATGTGGTATATATTCCCTCCGAAAAAAACAAGGGTCAACAGTGTGAGGGTGTTACTTATCAGCTCAGTAACTGCATGTATTTGTGTTAGTGTGAGTTCGTTTGTTGCATTTTATAATTATTTTCTCATGTGCTGATGTGAAAGCAGAGATCACTCTGCTTGAATGACAGATATCATGCACTTAAAGTCTTCTAAACAATTAAAAAAAAACAAATTTCAGATTAATATCTCTAAAAAGATGAAGGCGTGACTGTCTGCAGAGAGACTGTCATATTATTTGAGATACAACAATGAAAAAAGGACAGTTGTGGTTTCCGTCAGTGTTGCAGAATTGACAGATGGGGAGGATTGAGCAGAGTGTAGGCTAACGTACGCTAAGGCGGGATGCTAATTCCCATATCTGCACTGAACCACCCTGTGTACATAACATCTTAAGGGGAGTTATGAACCACAAACTGCATGCCATTTAATATCATACACTCCACAGTTTCCACATTACCGGGCATGCAAACAGCTCGCTTTAATCAGGGAGTCAAACAGAATGTATAAATAAAGCATGTATGAAAAGCATATAGGGAGGGTTAAAAGGTTCAGCCACTGTTCATTGAAACGTGTGGGGCGTGTGATTGCGACTTTTAACATGTAATGGCTGTTGGGCACACATCTTGGAAAACAGCTGATCTTCAGGAATTTCTGCACACTGTAGTTCTTAGATTTAACTCAGAGCGGCGTGATAAAGTCAACTAAACCTGCATTCAGTGCAGTGTGATGCATAAAAACAGTGAAGGGGATGCTTTCTTGCAGTTTGGGCTCCTCAGCATTAACTGACCATCCGAACTCCTCAGCTGGTCTAAACGGTGCTGCAATGCACACAAGAAACTGCTTAAACAGACAATTTTCAATGTGTGTGACATACAAGTCAATAGAGCAAAAAATAAATATTACGAAAACAAAAAAAAAGCAGATATACAGTCTGTGTTACTCAAAAGAGGGACAGAATGTGTTGCGTGCTCCAGTTCTTACTGAAGTATGCAAATAACCTTTGCAATATATCTTTTTTGTTTCAAATATTCGGTGAAATTGCACATTTTCGTGCATGTGTTGCTCTGACAGGCTGTCAGCTGGAGGAACAGTTCGTCATAGTCATGCCCATGGGCCGTATGAATTGAGTCGCACAGCTGGAGTTATGTTAAACGTAAGGCGAAGTGACAGAAATGCTAATCAAGTATCAAAACTGACACTGCATTCCCATCAATGCACATCAGACCTTCAATGATTTATTAGTCAAAGTGAAAGCATGTGTCACCGCGTCGAGTGCCCATGGGTAAACACGGCTATCGCCAAGGTGCACCACTTAGCAGCCCCCCTCCCCACGGCTCCCCGACGTGCATGAACAGCACTCTCTAGGAGGGCCGTTGGATAGCATGGCTGAAGAGTAAGGTAAGCCACACGCAATATATCTAAGCAAGTCACTTAAGAGTGTTCTAAAGGGCTATTATAAGAGCAGAAGGTAGAAGGGTGATGTGTGTCCCTACTTCAAATGGGTTCTTCTGCTGACTAAGCCCTGCCGCCCTCCCCCTTTCAAGACTCCCATTCCCTTCCTGTCCCCAGATCAGAGGGAGGACGGTGAGCTGCAGCAGACCCCAATTATCTGACCGTCATTCACAATCCTTCATTTACCTTCTCAATCGCTGCTCGCTGCTGCATTAATTTTAGTCAGGATATTCCTGCCAAAGCCTTTGGGAACCGGGGGTTGAGAGGTTAAAGACTCCACAGAGCAACTGAGTTTTGGAATAAGAACCGAGGGGATGATACATAAAAAGACGGCCAGCTCCTCTCCTTCCCATGCTGGATATTATTTGCATGATGGACAGAGGGAGAAAGTTGTCTGTTTGCTGTGTCTTCACTTTGGAGTTGCCAATTAATTCTGAATTTCTTTGTGAGTGGATTGCTGGAACAGGGCCGGGTTTGATGGATAAACAATGCTCCGGTGCATAATTTAGTTGAGCATGGAAGTGAAAACATAAGATCCATTCAATCTCAGGCTCTCAGTTGTATTCTTAGCATCCACTTAAGCTGACTGCAGGGTTGTAATGAGATTATTGTCAGTGAAAGACTAAAAACGGATAATTGGACGCTCTTTTTGTCACTCAAATGTTTGCAGCACCAACTACCAGCAACTGTGAAGCATAAATATGACATGTAATCACGCCTTCTTCCCTCTGTGCAATAAAGAATATCACATAAAGTGATAAATATTAGAATAGCTGCTTTCTGCATAATTCATACCTCTTAACATCTGAGAGAATGCCCGCCCCCACCAAGACATTTCATTGGCTGCCTTGCAAATCAAGACAAAGTCCTTGCTGCCAGGTTTTGCAGCTATAGTGGGTTTGTTCATTTTTAATAGCAAGTGGAGAAAAAATAGAATGGCTAATGATGCTGATTATTCAGTTGGACAGGCCAACATGTTTGGTTTTCCTTGAGAAATGCATGAATCATCACAGAAACACAGACTTGCAATACAGAGGATACCATGCCAGCACACACACACATTCACGCACGCAATTATTGTTCAAGGATCCTATTTGCATTAAGTTCCTTCAGTAACTTTGATGGTGTTTAACAAGAGTCTGTGTTTGTGTATGTAATTAATGCAGACTCTTTGATTACCTCAGAAGAAAGGAGGTTGAAATTAATATTCTACTCTAGGCAAAATTTATTTGCACAAAATCATAATTATGTATAATAAAATCCTTTCAACCATGAACAGCGGTGTCCTATGTATTTTTTTTTCATCCAGACTTATTCTTTTCTGGGAGCAGTTATGTGAATATGATGCCTGCTTTTCTCTGTTACAGTGTGGACAGTGCGAGCTGTTGTTGCATGACAGTAGCCTGGAGCAATTCATGCTTTTATGTGCAAAGTGAAGGAGAAAACGCTGTGGAAGATTGATGCTACATAAACAATATAAATGACTGTGTAAGCATACAACCGCTTCCCCGTGTATGTTGCTCTTCTTAATCTAAATGCATTTATTTTTTATTTAGTAGATAAGATGTTTTGCATAATTCAGAGTTTAATCTGTAAAGACACACATGGCTCTCGATGGCACATTTGCACTTGAATAAAACAAAAAGGTGCTCGCTGTGTGAGGGTGATTATAACCAAGGCTGAATCAAGATAAACACATGCTGACAACAATAATAATTCCTCAGTCTGACCACATCCGTATCATCAGATGATGAAACGAAATCTGATCTGTATGTGCAGAAACTGGCTGCTGCAGAGAAGAATCTCATTTTATCCTTTGTTTCATTTCAAACAGGTTACAGTTACAAACTGAATCACTCAGTCTGAGCTACATGAGCAAATTTACTGGGTTTATGATACAGGCAATACAGCAGAGCCTCGATACGGTGCGTAAGTTTGTCTGCATCCTTTCATGAAATCACCTAAAACAAAAGGAAAAGCTGCCGTGTTTTTCTCAGGAAAGGATCATTTGTCGAAGAGTTTTCCAAGTGAGTGAACATTACATGCTCTTATGAATCTTCCACAAATCAATTTCAGACCCTCTGAGGGTTTCTAATGCAATGCAAATGTAAGTAACCCGCAGGGAACAGCACATTTAATTAATCTGGACATGGACCACATGTTTTAGACTTGCGACTGAGGTGTAAACAGATGTTTAGCAATATACCTTCTCTATGTAATAAACATGTCCTCATCTCACTCCCAAATAGCTCCAATATGCAAGTGAGGAAATTCAGTGCCCCCTGATTTATTTGCTGTTATTAATGGGGCGGTATTGAAGGAAGTGGTCTGTGGCTGCCAGTACCATATCTGACCTCTGAGAGTGCATTAAATCAAGGCATTAGGGAATGCAGTAATAAAGAGGCCAGCTAAGGCCCTGAACCTCCTCCAAGACAAACAAACCACAACACTGGCAAAGAGGAGGCTGAGATCACACCCAGAGGCTTCTCTCATACACAGGAAGCCCACATGAAAGTCCACCATTATGTCTCAGCACAACAGCATCAGCTGCTCATCCTCAAATGTTGTAAAGTTGGCCGTTTATAGTGGCTGTAAGACAAGATAGAGCTGCCACAATAAAGGCAACTTGTTCTTTTTATTAAAAAAGGTAGCAGAACTGCACTTGTGTCCTTTCATCAGACTGGACACAAGTGCACACTTGCGTGAATGTTCTTCACACTGGATAAAAATACCCCCACTAATATCTGTTTTTTCTGCATTAAAAATACATACAATCTTTATTAATTCATTAGTCACCTGACTGCGGCAGTCATGGGTATTTATCGGCTCCAGTTTTGATCATTACTGATTGACGCACAACCTGCATTTCATGGAGCGACAAAATGACAATGTAGCTGTAACGACAATAGCTATCTTGGAGGCAATTAAGGCCCGTGCCTCTGTCAGTAACTTGTGCAACTATTTGTCATCTCAGCCACAAATTCCATCTGTTTCCTTTCAAGAAGCTCTCAAACATTCAGTTCAGTCTGAGTTGAGTTTGAAAGAAAGATTGGACTTTAAAAAAAAGATACAGAAAAAGTACCAGATGTAACATCGTAACTGGCCTCCAAGCTGCTTTCAACTGCTTCTCATTTTCCTGCAGGGTTGTGACGTGACGTGAACAAAGGAACAACACGACAAAATGATTTTCCGGCCATAGAAAATGAGTCAGTCGCCTTGTTTAACAGGTTGTTTCAACAATCTAAAAAAAAAAGATCACCCATTCTGAGCTATCAAAGTTTTAAAAAATTGGAAGGAAGTTTACCCATGTGGCCAGATATGCTATCTTTATGGCTACAATGCTAACATTAGCCACATAAATTTGGACTATTGCTAATTTTGACATTCAATATGGAGCTGTACTGTTTCTACTCTGAAACATTGTGCTGGTCGTTCAGAAAAGTCTTTTACTGGCGGCTTCAGTGAGCGATTTCTCAGAGGTAAGATAATATAATACAGTTAACTATAAGAAGGAAGAAAACTTTTCAGAATATCATAACAGATGATTAAAATCTCATGACAACAGAAATCCACTAAATTTACAAAACCTGGCAGCCCTACTCGGATTTTTTGTAAGTTCTAAACAAATTTCCCCAAACACCAAAAAAAAATGTCCCTAAATTAGTTTTTCTTTTGCAGTTTTCAAGACTTTTCACTGTACATTTGGTCAAATGCCAGTGGTAGTGCACACATAGCCACCATCTGCTCCAAAACTCTCACAGACTTCATTATCATTATGGCCAAAGTTGTGTATCACCTCACTCACTTTATTTCCTCAAGCTGCAGCTAAATGTTTACAACAGTCTTACGATGCAGCCTCCATGTTGCCAGACAGTCTCTGGACTCTTCTGATTAATGTGTCTCTCGACTGCTCCACAAGCCTTTACATTTACTTTATCTTGATCAGTATAACTCGTACAACTCAGTTTGAGTTCAGATGTTTTAGCAGTAATTGTCCTACAAGTAAATTTTGCTTTCAACAGTGATATAGATTAAATGTTTTATTGCTGACAACTGTGCATTATGGCCAAGAATCTACATATTAAATTCCAACTGTGTGTGATGCACAAAAGGAAATATAACTAAATTATATGTATGAATAAATTAAATTGAAGGAAATGCATCTTTGGAGGCACTGGGAAGCAAGTTTAGACTGTACAATATTTGTTAAATATGCACTTGATTTTTTTTTTCATTTAGGAGTTAAGATGTTACACCTTTTAATGTGTAAAGGAGGTCTGTGCTCACGACTTTCTGGTGCATGATGGTCAAACACTGAACTTGCAGACTTTTTGTGAGAAACATTTAGAGTTTTCAGGAAAAGGGCAAGAAACTAGTTCTGCACTGAAATTTCAGACTCAAACAAGATGTTTTCATTACAGTTTCGACAAAAGGCTTTAAGTTTGGCCTTTTGACATTTTGTTACGCAGTATTTTTTTAAACACGAGTTTAGGGAAAACAAGTCGCAAGTTTGCTTTGCACTTTGCAAATAAGCCATATGTATCTCGATATTTATTGACTGGATAAATTTCATTTTGCCGGCCAAATCACTTTAACATTTAATGAGAGGTTATCACCATATTTGTCTATCAGGAGTAAAATGGCCTCATTTGTTCTCCATAAGACAGTTAAATTCCTGCAGTGTGTGTGTCTGCTGATGTGGTGGTATCACATGAACCCTGCATGTAATCGGCAGAACAGGTCGTTTAACTGGGTGCCTTACAGGACATGAGCTTTCCTTTCACAGTAAGCTTCATTCAAATGCATACAAGCTAGATGTAATTCACCTTGATCACTTTTTATTTTGACCACACCTGGATTTATAAAAAGGAAAACAGAAATCTCTTCAACTCCAGTAAAACAAAGGTTCTCAGCTCCTTGTTCTTTAGATTTTATACCATAAGTGTGACTGTGTGCGACTGGTGGTGGTTGATGATTAGATCTTTTCCTGTATTACATAATTCAAAATGATTGTCATAATATAACCTGCAGTCATGTTTGTAAATGAAGAGCCGTAGCTTTACCGAGACAGAGGAATGTAGGGAAAAACACATGGATGGCAACACTGTACATATGCTATGGGACAGAACTTTGCTAATAGCATCGTAGATGTGGCAGAAGTGCAAAAAAAGAGAGCCATTAGGGTTCAGCAGGTAGGCAGGCTTGAGGGAGGAAGCTGTTTGTGAGCCCGGCAGTAGGGGCTCTGAGGCTCCGGTGGCTCCTCCCAGAGGGCAGGGAGGAGAACAGGCTGTTTTGCTTTACACGCTCATAGCTTCGAGAGCTGACAATTCTTTTTTGTAATTTCAGTGAGACAACAGGAGGCTAGATGATTACATTAATTTTCACCACACGATTCCTCTGTCGGCTCTCAGAAAGTGACAGAACGTGCGGTGGACATTGTTGTGCTTTTCAAATTTTGAGCTTTCAGGAGTCTAAAAAAAAATGACTCAGGAACAAAAAGCAATGAAGTCATGGAGAAAAAGAGCCATGTCTGACTCCGTGGGTTAGCACTTATCCAGGGCGGGGGGCATAACCTCTCTGGTGTCAAAGTGTCTGTGCAACCCACTGTCTCATTATAAGTCAGAATAATTTGCCACCGCACCTCTGCTGACATTCCTCTGTAAACTAAAGACTGGAAAACCTCAGATAATCAAGAAAAACATAGGTATTGTTGTTGACTTTTTTTTCATTTTCTGGCTGCATTTATGACAAAATGTAATTCTAAATGATTTTTTTAAAGAAACAACATTTGCTTAAATGCTGTAGAGAAATTAGCGCAGTTTGCTTTGGAAAGATGAGTGTTCAAGGTAGCAGCTCTCAATCCAAGCCCTCTGGACCAAAATGCCTGCTGGTTTTCACTCTGAACATGTAATCAGGAAGTGGTTTACACCTGGGACACCAGGTGAAGGCAATTACCTGCAATCAACTACCTGGCAGCATAGAGGGAAGCAGTGCTCTGGGTCCTCTAGACCAAAGTAGCAAATGGTTTTACAATTAACATAGCTGTGAGTTGAACGCCCTGTTCAGGTGGTTTATGATGCCATATTTTCATATTTGGAGTTACTTTTTCCGCAATTCTCAGAGGGCACTGATGCATGCTGGTATGCTGAGGCCTGTTTGACATTAGTTTACAGAAGGACACACTTGTGCACCCTTCAATCTTCACACAAGGAAAGCTGGGCTGCACCGAAGAGTCTCTCACAAGCAACGGTTATATAACACATAAGAAAGTCATAAAAACATGTCACATGTAGACTAAAATATCCCCAGAATCAAATTGTTTTGAAATGAGTAGCTGCTGCTGCGCCGATCTGCGATGCTCCATCTGTTGAGATGCCACAATATGACACCAGGAGCATGAAATAACATGAAGAAACATATGCACGTAACAACCAAGGCAAATTACACCATATATTATTAAACTCAAGGTGTGAAATTCCTTCCTCTGGCGTTGCTTAACTAATTATCATGGCACATTAATTCTCCAAACCCCGAAGCCTGCAGAGCGTATACTTGTTTATTCCTGCAAAAATGAGGTGTAGGCCTATTATAAAACAAATTTAAGAGAAAGCAAATTCGCTCTGAGCTGAGACAACACAGAGGCAGCAGCTGCCGGGACGGCTTCATTTGTATTCTACAGATTGTATCGGAAATTTGGAAAATGTTAATTGGAGACAATGTGGTAAGAGGCAGATATGGTCTGACATGTAGCCAACATAATGGTATTAAGGTTGAATTAATTATTACAATATGCTGAGGGTGAAAACAAAATGCCATTCTCAATCCATAGAAATACAAAACGGATGAAAAAAAACAAAACAAAACAGATAGCAATGAATGCTAAACATTTTCTTGGACAAATATGCCTGAGTGCTTTTCAGCTGACACGATGAAATCAAAAGACACTGCTTCCCTGCATCCGACAGCGGACATGTTGACAAAGCCCTCATTTATTACAGATTCCCAGGCCGGCGAGCGTAGCGCCAGTGTGACGCTGATTAGAAGGCTTGTACGAAATAAGCCCGAGAGCCCCATTTCACCACAAACCTATATTCATTTAGTTCTGCAGATTTATACATCCAGCTATCGAGGAACGAAAAAAAATCCAGCATGACATGAGAGTGTATTCTGCCCTTGAAAAAAGGGGTTAATCTCTCTTTCTCTCATGAAGAAACCTCAATCTTACAGTGACCAGCATGTCTCATATGATGCAGCGGCTGGAGCAATAAATTGAATTAAATAAACCCATTAGTTACAGAAGCTACCTTCTCACCTCGGCCCAGATACACTTTCATGGTGAGTTGGTCCTTTATAAAGACCAGAGGACACATGCTTGAGACTGTGATGGCAAAGTGACCTTGAGTCCAAAGACAAGGGAGCATGTCCTTGTTCATTACTCAAATCAATTAAGACAGTCGGCTTGCTGCACAGCGCGGCCCCAGTGTGTTCTGCAGGTGCTAAAAAGTAAATGTATGCTCATTCAAAAATCAATTCATACTTAGAATTCTGCCTCCTCCTGTCTTGTAGACATGAAACAAACTAGAGGTCGATTAGAGTAGAGAGTGACTACTGGGAGGTTCGCCATGGGCCTGCTTAAAATGCATGGAACGGCCGAGCAAGCGCGGTTCACATGAACTCCTTTATAAAAAAAGACAGGGAGAAATCAAGGATCTTAATCTGCAACTGCCTGAAAGCGAGTGCAATGGTTTCGCAGCTTTGTCCCTGACTGGCTCCTCAAATAAAATACTTCAGACTTTTTGCCCGTGTTTTTTAAGATAAATAATGATGAAGATAAAGGTTAAAGCCAAACAAAGCTTAGAAACGGTCTAAAGACGTATTCAGCCTCAAAAGTCAGTCGGTAGTTATGCATGTAGTGCACCCATAAATCTTAACTTTACAAACCCACCAGTGAACAAAAGAAAATCAGCTGGGAACTGTTATTTTTCACAGCATATAATGCCTCATCAAGTCCTCCTGTAATGAAAACCTGGACATCAGTAGCACCACAAAACGACCCAAAGAAGAGTTTTCCTGCTCTGAAACTCCAGTCAAAAGCCTCGCGTTTCAGGCATAAAAAACATCTGACTAACTTTGACCACTTGTATAATATACAAAGAATGAAGAGCTGAAAACATCACATGATGGACCTTGTTTCCATTTATCTATAGAAGATTCAAACAAGAATAATTAGAAATATGAAAGAAATACTGGCGCTCTCAACACCGATCCAGCGCATCAAAGTCATCAAAGACGAACTGCTTCACGTGTGAAAAAGGTTGTTTAAAGCGAGCAGCATCTGCTCAAGTGATATCATTTAAGTCAGCATCGGCCAGGGCTGACGACAGGTTTGAACATGTCACAGAAACCCACTCCTCATCTCTGCTTCTGGCTAAAACACCCAAACCTCCCACTGAACTGTCAGCAGTTCAGCTGCAGTTAATGTCTCCACAAGCTCTGCAACACTACCACTGTATTATGAGCATTATTTTAGCTAAAGGTGCTGCTATTTTTTTCTCTCTCTCTCTGTTTCAAATTCATGCGGTGCATTTTGCATAGAAGACGACTGTACATATCTCACCCGTATCATCTGCCCCACGAGGAAAGAGTTGGCTTCATGGTTGAGAGCAGGTAACAACCCTATTAGTGAGCAGCACGTCAGCTCGCTCCTAAATCTTTAATGCCGATAATCCAAATCAACCAGGGAAAACAATCACCTCCTGATATAACCATTAGCAATTAGCATAATCCCTAAAAGCGCCCTTTCGAATTTCGTTGGCTTAGTCTAAGACTCAGTTGAGTTTGGCATATGCCGCAGCTTGTGTTAACAACACACCAAACACACTGAGGGGGCCGACGGCGGGGACGTCACACCACATGTTTCACCGTGAAATCAGGACTCTGCTGATCAGAACTGTTCCTCCTTTAAAAGGTGCCAGTCAATCCAGCATGGCATCGGCTCCGCTGTATGTCTTAGCGTGTTGAGTGCAGTTTTACACATCTAAAACTCAGCTCGTACATTGTTTCACACTGTGCTAAAATTGTTCTAACGGAATACCCCATGGTGATTTGAGGGAAAGAAAGAGCATGAATAAGTAAACAACATAAAGCGATGAGAAACTTCAAAGGCGATGGGACAATCACAGCAAACAAGATCCTGGAAGCCAATGAATGTGTTTGTCTTTGTTTGTGACAGTGACTCAGGGGTGTAAACAGAGGAATTAGCTCGCACCTCCGGAGTCTCAACACATCACACAGCCATAATTGAATTAAGTCTGTCAGGTTGTTGCCGAACTGTAGATTATGTGAAGAGCATGAGATGCATTTGGCTCCAAATATTACCTCGATAAACGCTCCTAACTTTTCATTTCCATCACATTCTTTTAGAATAAACAAAAGGTAATGAGGATCTGGGAGGAGGAAAAAAAAAAAATGGCTGTAATGGCGTCTGTGCTTGGCAGCTCGCATTAGATGCTAATTTCTGTGCTTTCATAAAATGGTCAAGGTTCTCTTGATGGGGGGGGGAGCAATATGCTGCATATGTCTACTGCATAATTGTCATATGATAATGCTGCCTATGCTGATGGGAGAAGCCAACATTTCAGCCCCCATTTCTCAGCATAACACACTACAGAGGCACCTATCAGCTCATGGACACACATTTGAAACATACTCCCAGCAGTCCCCGTATCTTGGCTTCATGACCATTCCTGTCAGGGTTTTTTCCTTTTGACTGAACAAATGCATCAGCTCGTGTCATGAGACCACATCCCTCCCAGCCAATAAGGAGCACGAGCAGCGCAAGTGCTCCAGGAGATGTGAAAGGAAAATTGGAATCTTGACAAGTATGATTGACATGCGCATTTGTCCCAAGGTAGCCTTATTTGCAGAGATTTAAAGACGCCTGTAAACCAGCATTCTGCAGAACAAAATCATTGTTCCTCGAGACTAGAGGCACATCAAGGCAATTCTGTTGCATGCGAATAATCCTTTGGGAGAGATGAATCCCTTTGAGCATAAATGACTTGAGCTTATACTTTATTTTGGGTCCAAAATAAATAATTTACCAGATGAAGCTATGTCTTTCATTTTGAGACAATCTGTCCATGTCGAGGGACAAAAAAAAACAGACGAGCTTGTGTCTTCCCTTCTATTCCGGCAACAACGCAGGAGAAGGCTCCTCGGAATTTTATGTGCCTTTTTTTGATGGACACAAAAATAAAGTGGATATGAGCCTTGATGGTGAACCGTAACCCACGGCCACTTCATAGCAATGGAAGAGGGGGGAAAAAAAACGGCAAATTAAATTCTAACCATAAGTAAAATAGACTTCCACTTGAAAGCGTCGGAATGTAGCTACGGCAGGGCAAGAAAAAAGCGAGGAATGTGTGTGTGAGGAATTCACATGAATTCTGCACAGGACCAAAGGCAAGATAAAATTGGCTATACCCATTAACTGCTCAAGAGGTTTTTTTTTTTTTTATCCTTTTTCTCCATATGCAAAAAAAAAGGATGGAGCGGTATTACTTCATCCATAATTCCCGTGTTACAATAGAGATCGCTAGAATAAGATCAAACCAATCCTGGAATGAAATGAAAAAGAGGAGCTATTCTATTCAGCCAAAACAAAACATCAGTGAAAGGAACAAAAAAAAAAAATCCTGAAAGGTAATTCAGCGCTGGGCTCTGTACAGTATGTGCTGATCCACCGTATTAGGATGTCTGCTGGTGAAAATATGAAACCTGAGAACACCGTTGTAACGGTTGTACTAATTAGCTGTGCCGGAAACAGTTGCAGCTTTGTGGCTGTACTTGTTGAAATTTAAATCTGCAGTGTTTTACAAAAGAAAAAATATTACAGTGTTCTTAATCGTTTCAAACTTTCGTTTTTGCAGAATCTCTGGTGGTCAATCTGCAGAAAAATGGTGCAACCATGTCTGACAAATTATATTCATACCACCCGTTTGTATCAGCAATTAAGATAGATAATAAGGAACCTTTTTAATAGAATAAGTGGCAAAATGTCCATACCACACATGACTAATAATTTACGTCCTTTTCCTTTGATTCACACTTGTTGCAGCTGACCTATACAACACTAGAAATGTTTGCAGGCTTAGATATTGGAAAAAAAGTAACCCAGAATGAAACCATTACACCTGTAGTGTTTCGTTTTCTAATCCTCAGCCCAAACCGCCTTTTTGCCTTTTTTTTCTAGTAATCCTTATAGTTTGAGTCCACCGAAGCGGAGCTGATTGTTGCCTCTCAAGACAAAGCTTGTGATCCCACCACATGTGCAGAAGCATCTCAGAGGCAGATCTCTGCTCTGAAAAACACGGCCTCGTCTATGTCTGACGGACAGAGCACATGAAGCCAGACAGGAAGTCAGACACAGAAGCATCCAGTTCATTTTTTTTTAAATAAAGCACCCGGTCATGACACATAATAAAACCGACCAAATAAAAGAGACTCCTGCACCTCTGTGACTATACACAACCCATGGTAGGAGGACAAAAGTCAAGCAAAAATGACAAAATTAACAAAACCTTTGCAAATAAACAACAACGAGCCGGTCAAACAGCCAATCCTGATGGGATTTGAGGCCATGAGGAGGTTGGATCAAACCACGTCATGGCAATGCCAGGAGACATAAGGAAGGAAGTCATTAGC
>JAQNCA010000011.1:20378-37274 GCA_029783725.1 Acanthurus tractus
GGATTTGAGGCCATGAGGAGGTTGGATCAAACCACGTCATGGCAATGCCAGGAGACATAAGGAAGGAAGTCATTAGCCTTTCACTGATCCACAGGAATAGATTGAAATTTTCAAAAAATATACTTATGTTTATTCTCTCTGCGAGTTAGATGAGATAATTGCTGCCAGTTGTTTCCAACTAATGTGCTGTGAGGCAGCTACATCATTGCCGTTTCGCAGTAAAACATAATCTGCTGGTCTCTGCAGAGCTTTGTGGTGATGAACAGAAAAACCCCGAGCGGACTTCTGAGTTGTCTTTTCTTTTTCATGGGTGTGAACTGGACAGGATTCCAGTCAAGCTACGCTAACTGGCTGCTGGCTAGATTTTTATTGATTTTCCAGACATGAGAGGGGTATGGATCTTCTCATCTAACTCTCGGCAGGAGAGTAAAGAAGCATATTTCCCAAAATGTCGTCTTTGCAGCAAGCCAAGACTGTGGCACAAATAGAATTTATATAAATATGGGATTATAAAACATGGTGGACATTCATAAGATTGTGTAAGTCTGTACAGAAAAAAAAACAGGGACTATCTAGCAAAACACACTCCTTCACACACCCTCAGAAGCCAGGATCACGTTAAAAACATAACGAGATATTAATAACCACGTCTTTATATTCCGCATCATATATTCCACCCAAGTATAACTGGAAACTGGAAAGACATAAAAGGGTTTAAGATTAATGTAGTTGGCTCTCTGTCAATGGCATGACACTGAAAAGAAGCTGCGTGAATCTGGATTAAGCTCCATTTAAAGTTTAAAGATTTCAAATGAATATATTTCATGAGAATGAAAAAAGATGGATTTCTTCTGGGTTTTCCTGAACAGACTTCCTTTGAACAAATAAACACATAATTTCTATACACAACATGATGGAGTGCATCCCAGTAATGACTCATGTAACGTGATCCTGTTATCTGCACATTGGTCCCATACGAGACGCTGCTCACAATGCAACTGGAGGTCCATCAAACGTGAAAAATGGTGCCGTTTTTAGTTGTGGGATTGCAAAGGCACTTACTGGTCCTCCACCATCACACCACCCAGTGATCGTCACTGACGCGGGCCTTTTCACAATAAGAGGTCACTTCTAACTCATGGAGAAGATAATTTCCCCATAATATTGATTCAACAGAAGGTTTCCTGTTCAATACATTGATTCATAAAGTAATGTGTGTGTGTGTGTGAGAGAGGCAGAGCAGGAGGATGAGCTTTTCCTTTCCAGCTCTAAGATATAATGAGTAATTTTCTTGTTCTATGCCGCATCCAAAGCGACGCACTAACGAGAAATAAACATGATTGCTGCAGTGGTAGCTGGAACCTCAGAGCTTCCTGATGCTTGGGACTTTAATCAAGTGGAAAGAGGGAGGGCAGTGAGAAAGGCTGTACTGAAGCGGTCCACTCTCTTGACAGCGCATGGGTATGCTGCTAATTAAAAAGTTTAATTCCACAACTGCAGCCCTGGCATCGGAGCACTCAGAGGTGCGTCCTTGTGAGTCTTGGCGCCGTCTTATCAGGCGTAGGCAGATTCTGCCATGTTGAGGGGAAAGGCGCAGGACGGGGAGGCACTGCAGCAGCAGCGCACAGGCCCAGCTGGAAGGGATGGCATCCTGCCTGCTCGGGGATCTGGCCCACCTTGCTCTCTCCCATCTACCCACTGAGTGGAGTCACAGGCTCCCAGTCAGGTGGCAAGAGTCAGGGGCTTAGCTGCCCATGGAGCAGCTGAGAGAGGGGAAAGCGGGGCTAAACAAGGGATAAACGCTGGATTTAGAGAATTTCCGCTGCTGGGCTCGGCGGTGGATCCATGTCTCCATTACACACCTCCTGTCACCAGGTCCTGTCTTACGACCGGAGGTTGCAGGCACACTAAAGCCCGCGCCGCTGTGCACACTGTTCCTCCAAAGTCCCGCAGAGACTAATTCAGACATGATACACTGATACTGCTTCCATATAAAAAGACTTCAATATTTCACACAAAAAAAAAAGGAAAAGACGTGAATTCTCCACGAGAAAGTGAAAAAGAAAGGATATATTTCTTTGATGAGGTGAGGAATGAACGCTCTCTATTGATAGACCTCGGCTGAAGTAAAAGTTTAGTAGCTGTGTGGGATGTATTGATTAGAGCAGATTACAAGTCAGACAAAGAGAAAAGTCCTTGGAAAGGCTCGCTGTGTGAAATCTTTTTTTTTTTTTTCAAAGGCCATGTCTTACGAAGCATCAAAAAGATGATCGGAAAAAGAAAAAAAAATGTCGGCAAACAAAAGTCAAACAGTTTCAGAGAGCGCTGGTGTAAAAAAACTGTGTCTGCTGGGACTAATCAGTGCAGAGCTGGAAGCCATCGCCAACTCGATTTTAGCACAGGGACGCGGTGCTGAAAGAATAAGAACAGGGCTCTAAAGATTTATAGGCACTTCCCTTCAGCTTTTATTGCAGAGGGGGTTAAGGTGTCATTTTAATAACACAGAGATATTAGAGCTTGCAAACCTCAGTAAAACTTTGGTTCTGGTTCACTGTTAGCTGATTTATTTTATGTGTAAATACTTCCCGGAGACGAAGGCTGTGCACATGCAGACCGCCGCTGAACCGCTGATTTTCCTGCCTGTCGACCAGAGACGTCTAAATTTCAGGAGACTGTTGCCTCCTCACCTTTTACTTGTTTTCAGCTCGGTTTCTTTACAGAATCTGTTTGTGTTTTTTTTTTAAGTGGGGGGATGAAAGTCACGAAACTCCTTCAAACTAAAGTTGTGGAGACTACGACCTGCTGTTGCTTTGTCTTTTTCCTCCTTAAAATATACTTTTAATTTAGTGCTGCCAAGTCCCCACTGTGCAGCTATGATTTTGATAGATGATACATTCGACCCATAAACAGGTGAACTTGGCCATAAATCCTTTAACTGGGGGTCGAATCCACAGAGTCTGTGGTGAAACCGTGGTGTTACAGGAGGAGGCAGCTGTTAGCAGGAAGCTGATATGGTTTTTAGGATAACTACTTGTGCTTTAATGTGCAGGATCTACACTCTTGTGACAGCAAGGGACAAATGTTACTTTATACCTGACGGTACTGTCTTTTCTTCCTGCTCTCACCTTACAGATTTACTTTTAGAAACATTGTTCAGTCTTATAATAAGAAAACCTCATGGACAACGTGTAATTTATGGCTTTTGGATGATGATTGTGGGGGGAAAAAAGAGTTTTAAACTCATAACAGGCTTGTTCATGCACACAGATAACACAATTGAAAAAAATCATTCTCATGGATTTTGAAAAGCAGTAAGTCTTGTTAAAGCACAAAAGCACATTTTGTCCTGATTTTTTTGTGGTGCTGATATTAAGGGTCTTTTTCTCACTGAGATCATTTAATATGATTTTAGCTGCATGGTCCACAATCTGATACGATACAGAGACATTTCACTGTAATTCAAAGCTGACAGCAAAAGATTTTTAACAGGTAATTTACCCATCTTCTTAAAATACAGACAAAGTCAGTGGTGCCACCAGGAATATGGCATTATTTTGCAGAACACAGTTCTACAGTTGAGATTTACAGTGTTTTATAAGGTTGAAACTGACTTTGATCCATGTGGGATCATTTGCAGGAATGGGAATCCTTCAGCTGGAACTGTGAGTTACAAACCATCCGAGCATATGGGAGTGGACTACACACACACTGACACACACACTGACACACACACTCACACACAGGATGCACAAGGTCATAGAGACAGTGTTACTTGAAATTTAAAGATGTTTTTTCACGGCCGTATCGATTCTTGATGAATTTCACACATAATTTGGTTCAGATCTGTAGTTCTGTGTTGACGTGGCTTCATCTCTGACTCCTGCATCGACTTTCTCATAAGTATAGGTTCAACTTTGCACCTCTGGCAGATGAAGATACTGACCATCAAAGCCTAAAGTTAGAGCACCAACAAACATGATATGAAAGCACTTTTCTTTCCCTTAAATCTCAGCTTTTGCTTACAAATAGTGGTGGCTGGTGTATTTTTCTAAAGGGGGGCTAAATGATTGCTTGTTATAATTACATTAAGTTCTTTTGTTTATTGAAAAAGATTCTGAAAAAATATCTGTTATACTCAAATTTGTTATGGTTAAAGATTAAGTAAGTGAAAAGAGCAATTATGAGTGCAGCAGAAATCTGGTAAATGGAGAAGTGAACATTATAATACTTTAATAATAGATATATAAGTTTATAATTTGCTTTAAGAAAAAAACTATTTATTTCATACCTGTAAGTGCTGAGGGAAAATACAAAAATGTTAACATGTTTGTGGCTTTGCAGTGTGTTGCCCATTTTCTGCATGAAATTACATGAAGACATGTCTATTTTCATCATGTAATTTGTGCCTTGCACATTTGTCAACAAATGGGTCCATACCAGGTATTTTTCTGTGTGATTAAAGCAATTCTAACATCTTGTGAAGAGGCTGTTAAAACTGCTCCCACTTTGCAGACTGTCCAGTTCACACATCAATGCAGAGCAGAATTCCATTGAGGCTCAGTAGATGAGAAACCTCGTGCCTTCTGCTGTATTATTTGATCTGGTCACACACGCTCTTCAACTGGACAATCTGACACTTTTCCAAATGGTGTTGTTTTTTTTTTTCCCAACGTGATAGGCTGATAGTGCCACTGTTGATCTGCAAGTTAACTCCGATTCAGAATTTTACATTTTCATATTTTTTAATGTAATATTTTAACCATTTTCATTCGTCGACGTCACTGTTTTGACAATATTTAACCATATTTTTCTACCTCAGACAGCAGCTCATCATTTTGCTGATTATTTCATGTTTTTCTAGGCTACTCTTCTTGCAGCAAAACACAAACTCAAATGCTATTCGTTTGGCATTCTGCAAAATCATCATGCAGTCAACCTCACTAATAATCCCTCATTAGGCTGGTTTCCTAACCAGTGCGAGCTCCTGCTGAGAACGCCTCTCAGAGCACACATTAATCTACATGTATGATCAATAATCAATGGCATGCTTTAGCACAATTTATGAGGCACATTATCTTTCCACTAAAGTATGCAAACACTGGCACGGAGCTGGAGTAACAGTTGCTGTACTGGTCATGATGCATCAAACGTTTCCTATTCCAGGTTGAGGCATGCTCAAGAGAACAGATAAGTTGAATCCTTGCGGTGGTGGCTCATCCTCTTTACTCAGAAATAGAGGCAACATTAGAAGCGCCAATTGGCCGTTGAAAGTCCTCTGTGTACGGTAATGATGGCACTACACTGCTAATTGCTTGTTCAAGTAAGCCCAAAACACACTGGAGAAACTGTCCAAGAGTGCTAAAAACAGGAAAGCAGCACCAATCACCAATCTGGGCCCGTCTATGGAGGTTCATAGCAGACCAACAACAAACTTGAAACCCTGATGAGAATATTAGACATGTGCAGAATTCTTTATGGCTGTGGAGTTTTGTGTTTATACAAAGATGCTGAAACAAACTTGGTGCCACATGTAGACATGATCACAGTGAGAAATACTTTATGGATTGGAATTAAACTCCAAACAATACAAAAAAAATAAAAAGGGCTGAAAACATTTTCTGCATTCTGGGAAAACTTCTCTGTACTCTGATCTTAAAATTCTGAGTTACTTTTTCTCATTTTGTGAAATTCCTCCCGCTGCTGAAATATCAAAGAAAGTGTTGGTTTCTCCAATGGACAATAATCAGAGGTGTGGAAAAAAATAAAAAAAAATTTGAAACTCCGCTCGGACTTAAACACCAATGACTTGTGACATCACTTGTACTTGAGCTTTCTAACTGGGAAACACTTAATACTTTTCCTCCGAGCCCAAGAATGCCATGAATCAATTACAACCCTTCATTTCCTGAATCAACTAAGCCTAACACCATTCATTCCCAGAGAGTCGACTCTCAATTCTCCAGATCCACTTTCTTTGAAACAATCGAACAAGAGCCAGTAAACTTGCAGGAGTGAACCATAAAGAAGTAGCATTGTGATACTGAGCTCCAGTTTGCAAAAATTTACACAGAAGATCATTTCCTTCACATAGTAAAACTTTACAGTGGCTGACAAAAACCAAATGTGCAGCAACAAGTTCTACCTTTGTCCGACATTTAAAGTTGCACAACGAAAAGTTAATCAAGGCCTTGTTTTCGAAAAGGCCTTTGATAAAGAGTGAAATATGATTTGTTTAGGACTCGAAAGCCAAAGTTTAAAGTTGGGACTTGACATCAAAAACCTGAGACTTGTGAAAGACACAAATACATCACTTTTTACTGTGGGTTTGGTCCATTAAAACAAATACAAGGAAACACCATTCGGATAAAGATCTTAACACAGAAGCACAAGTGTCTGATTTCTGTGACTGTAATTGTTTTTCTTTCGCCCCTCCCTTTACATTTAGTTGATCTTATTTAATCAATTAATACCAGATTGAGAAAATGTTGCATCGGTCAACAATATGTGTGTCTTTTCATATTATAACAGCACAAAGATTCACCTTTTTTTCCCCAAAAAAATCAGTGGCCAATTACCTTTATTTACATCAATAACTTGAAACCTGCTTAAATGCAGTGTTTATGGTAAGTCGTCTATAAAACACATGTACTTACAGTCTTCAGACACTGTAAACGGACAAGCTGTTGCCTGTATTTCCTTCAGTAAGAGCACACAGGGGATGTGAATAAGAGGGGGCGTTCGCTGCTGCCTACATAAAAGAGCTCATATTTACTTTTTCAACCGCTGCCACTGACGTTTGACCACATCAAACATTTGCAGGATAATGAAAGCATCCTTGGTGGAGCTTCTACTTTATGATACTTTGTTAAAGTTGCAGGAAAATAAGAGCAAAAAAGAATTTACTGTCAAACTCCTGGAGAGAGGTGCATTTTTCTAAATGTTGTGCCCAAAGTTGACAACGAAATGTTCTAGAGGCATAAACATGTACATGATTGTTCATTTATCAAGTCTTTTTGCTGTTATTCAGGTGGACTAACATCACTGTAACCGTCAGTGAGCCTGGCTGTGCTGCAGTTGCAAAAGGCTCGAGGCCAACCTGAGTGAATCCACACTATATATCCTCAAATCAAGGCAGGTTCTTTAAGTCACAGCACAAAAAGTCAGCGTAACTTCCCTTCATCCTGTTTTCCTCCCTCTGGAGAATGACACAAAGGAACAAAATAACAGATAAGTTATCCCTTTAACACACACAAACAGCACAATTCTATCTAAAGATCACTACACCTGAACATGTGTAAGGCAAATTTCACCAGTCACTTAGAGCAATAACACACAGACATACTTGGATTCAGTGTGTCGAAAGCAGATGCCGTTGGGTTACATCCCGCTTTAGTTTGTCCATCATATCAATCAAAATGTGCAGCAGGTGTTGCTAAGACAGGCCCAAATTTATGAAGCACGTTTTTATGAGACCACCAGTCTCGTCCAACTACACCAACGTCAAATGGCTGCAAACATCTGTAACTGATCATAATTTCACTTCCATTAAGTGCACATTAGCCCGAGCAGAGACAGAGAGGAGAGATGCAGTATAATGCATCATTTAGAGCCAAACAAACAAACAAACGTGGTTTGAATGAATTTTTGTATCACTGTCTGACAAAGTGGCTTGACTCCTGATTATTTTTACCAATTTCTAACCACTAACTTTTCACCCATCATTGCAAAATGTGACTTTCGTGCTTATTTTCTTACTGAACTCACTATAAATGTTCTATACAGGACAATTAAAGCTTTAAAATTAAGGCTCCTTAAGTGTTTTTTTTTTTTGTTGTTGTTTTTTTTTATGGCTCAGAAGCCCCAAAACACACGAGCACACTTATTATTATTTATGTAAGCATGTCATCCTCCTGTCTAATGAGCCTTTCACCGGAAGCGTAATGAAACAGCTTGCATTAACACAGGCTAAATGAACAGCCGAGAGCTCCCATGTCTATGCAGCAAGATGAAAGCAGATGCTCCGCAACCCAAACACCAGCGTAACAGACTCGGGTTTCTACAGGGAAACAGGAGGCTCTTTGAGTCAGCGTCGTTCTCGTCAGCTCATTGACTCCATTAGAAAATCTTGAATTTGCCCGGTCAAACAACATTATGTGAGAACAACGCCCAACCGAGCCATGACCGGCTGACCATGAAGGGACCCTAAAATTGATTTCTCTGTCCTCCTAGAAACACAGCAATGATAAACATGGACTTCTCAAGCTAATAAACCTGCACTCAAAGCGAATGTCAACCATCGCACACGTCACCTGGCAAATCGTTAGTGCTTCTTTGAGAACTGACTGCAAGAACATAGAAAAAGGCTGTTTCAGAAAGCACAGCTCTAACAGCACCATGTCAGACTATGTGCCACCAATACAGGTGCTGCTCTGGTAATTGATGGGTTGAATGTTCTGTTGAAAAAGAGGGGGAAAATGCCTGCTGAACAGTCAGAGAGGAAACCGAAAAAGACTTTATTTTTACCCTTAAAATATAATACATGTGATGTGAAGTCCAATAAGTAGCACAGAAAAATTTCCCTCTGATTCAACCCTGGGTGTTTTTGTGTGAAAGGGAAACTAAAAGCAGAGGAAAAATGACTTGCATAAGCTTCCTGTTCAAGTGTCAAAAATGGTTAAGTGAAATAACCAACATTTCATTAACTATTTACAATGATCATCACAATTATTGCCTCATTGTGTGTTGTGTATTTCATTTTTTAGCGAGCGGATATGAAGAAAACCAGCCTGAAGCACGCAATGACTCAGTCTAAATTCTCTGCAAAAAAACAAAAATCTAGTTAAAAATACATAATAAAATGTGATTTCGGTGTAGATGCTGAACAAAATCATCATGTTAGACAGTGAAACTCCTCTGAGTGTGTTTGCAAATATTGTGTAACCCTGTTAAAGGTCTTAAAGTAAAAACTGTGTGACAGAACATCACTTGATATATAACCAGCAGACCTGTGGTACTGTGTTTTCCTCTTCACTAAAAAAGAGCCGATGCTTAATCAATGAGTCCAGTTTATGATATTAAACACCTTGTGATTCTTGAACAAAGTTGAAGCTCTTAAACTAAAATGCAGTGTTAAACTCTGTCATTAAGAAAACACCAGGCGACAGGCCTGATTTCTCTCTGTTACTGTAACAGTTATTTAAAGGACCATTTACCATTTTTATCAACATGCATTACAATGTTGAAAACTGTTGTTCAATGATTTTAGTTGACTTACATACATTTCCAGGCTGTCTTTCTGTCATCAAAGCCAAAATAAAAGGTAAAGAAAGTTAAAGAGACTTGAAACTTGCTTAATGAGAAAATCCTTCACACACAATTGATTATTTAATTCACACTGACCGAAGAGCAATTATTTATTTTATTGCCAGAAGTAATCATTATTTTATAACAGTGTTCACACTGAAAAGGGACTGAAAGTTTGCATTAAAAGGCAACAACACGGTTTGGGACTGAACTCAGGCAGGTTTGAAGTCTCTTGCAAATTGATTCTCTTTCCTCCCACGAATGAATAAAGATAATTCTCTAGGGGGGGGAGAAAGGAGCCTTGAGTGTGCGTGGTTTGTAATCAACTGCGTTAAAACCAAAAATTTGGGGGGAAAAAAGCCTGATCAGACTGAGATGGAAAACTCACCGGTACCAGTCCAGCCCCTTCTCGTAGTTCCTGTCAAAGAAATGTGGCTCATTCCCAACGGCTCTCACGTCTGGATGCACCCTGAGAGCCTCCAGCAGGGCTCTGGTCCCCCCTTTCTTCACCCCGATGATGATGGCTTGGGGAAGTTTCTTTTCCCCGTAATCCATGGTGCAGTTCACCCTGAGTTCGCTGTCCGTGGTGCTGAATTCCTGGTGCTCCCTCTCCAGCGCGGTGGTGTGATACGCCGCCGCCGATTTAGTCGGAGACGCCTGGGTCCTAATCCACTCCATCGTCCGCTGCTCGGCCTCGGCATGGTCCTTCGCGATGGAAACCGCTGTGGTTCTCTCGGCCTCGGTGAATTCGGTAAAGCCCTGGGAAACGGAGTAAAGTTTCTCCCTCAATGTCACAAAAGTTGTCTCCTCGGTCACCAGCCTCCCTTGATACACGTAGTTCTCTTGCAGAGGGAACTGCAGCGAGTTGTAGCAGCTCATCAAGCTATAGAACAAGTAGGTGACAGAGAGGGAGAGGGTGAACATGAATAAGATTTTCCGGGGCACTTTAGAGGTGAAAACCGAAGTGCTGGACCAAAATGCCATCTCTGATAGCAGTGATCCTCTCAGAGAAGTGGCCAGACATGTTTCCACCCCGAGTCTTGCATGGACAAAATCAACAGCAATAATCAGTCACTATCAGCGCTGCTCCAGCTAAAAAAGCCTGAAGCCGGACCGAACCAACCTAATCCAAGCAAATCGCATATTTATAAGGACAAGAGGGAAATGGATCGTTAAAATTCCGGAAGAATATCGCGTCCTTTTTTCTTGAGTATCGATTTCTTATTCCAAGGCTGACAGACAATGTCACAATTTATTGGACTGAACTTGCAGATTTGAGAGGCTGGAGGTCGGGCGTCCTTCCAAATGAGCAGCCTGGCTTAAACTGGACAGAGTATGATGAACGAAATCCTGGCATTTTATGAAGATGAGGGGGGGGAATAAAAAAAAAAAAGAGGAAGGAAAATAAAGAGCAGAGTGTTTAAAGTAGGTTTTTGTCTTCTTCTTATCTTCTTCTTCTCAGCAGCCGCTCAGCCTGAAGTCCAGTCCAGTCTGCGATACAAGAGTGAATTCACATCCATCCAGGCAGCCTACAAATCCATTGAATCTCTCCCAACAGGAGACGAAGGGGCGCGCAATCCTTTACGCTTCTCTCTCTCTCTCTTATTCACTTTTCCGGTACAAAGTCGGCTGCCTTTACACAAAAGCCTCCACTCTTCCCACCGACTATCATGCCGCTGCTCGCCGTCCTTGCGCCCTCTCGGATTGGTAGGATCCTACGATGTGCGCGTCGGCTGGGTGAGCTCATCTGAAGTGAAGCACAGCAGAGCCACACAGCACAACTATAGTGTGTGTGTGTGTGTGTGTGTGTCTGTGCGTACACCCACTTTTTTCCTCTCTCCGTGCACAAGTAGGGCTCTAAAGCGTCAGATTTCCTTATCAGAAGCAGTCGCTTGGACAGCTGCTCCTCCTTCATATGGTCACTTTGCGGAGAAATGATTTAAGGTGTCGGAATATGTGAGATCCTATTGCATCGTGAAGTGTTTCGTACTGTCTAAAGTTCACTATAAAACTCTCATCTCCGACAGATTATTGTTGATGGAGATTACATTTTTTTTTTTTTTTTTTTACAGAAAGCGCATGTCTGCACCCTGGTGGTTTTCTGTGGAGCGTGCATAAGTTCATTTCAGGAAGAAAAAAAAAAAGGAAGACGTGAAAAAAAGAGGAAGTTTATCCTGATAAATATAAAAGCAGGTTACATGAATCAAAGTGAAAAATGAGCAACATTGTCCTCTGAATTCAAATGATCCGTCATGGTGGTGGTGTGTGTGTGTGTGTGTGTGTGTGGTGGGGGTGGCGGGGGGGGGGGTGTTTCCCTCTACATACCACTAAATGCAAGAGAGCACATGCAGAAAACAATCCTGTGTTCTGCCTTATGCTGAGGACAGGGATGCTGCTTAGGCATATTATACACTGAATTTATTATGCACGGATGCAGACTATAATTACTGATGAAAATATTCACTAGACCTTAACTTGTACACTTTGTTGCTGCAATATGAGGATTTAAAATTGCATGCCACTGAAATGTCTCCCTGTGTTACAGAATCTCATTCATCACACACCTCCAACACACCAGGAGAGCCAGCATCACACTAAGTACTGGGTCACAAATAATTTGCAATGCCTGGGCTCTCAGGAACAGCAAAACACTGTTATATTTAAAGTTCAGTGTTGGAAATGTGGGAAATATTGCATGTGGCTTGACCAAATTTGTCTGCACCGTCTGTGGTGGGCTCTGCATGCAAACCAGGGGTGACATAAAGTCAATTTATTGCAGCGTTGTGTTGCTTGTTGCAGTGTTACGAAAGGACAACAATATAGGAAAGGAGCTCTTTTGCATTCAACCAGCACATTTCCACCAAATCAGAGAATCTGTCGGAGTTGAGAGCTTCCATGGCCGAGAGAGATACATCTTTACATTACTGAGCTCCCTTGCGCATAGCCGAGTTTTTTTAACCCTGTGGATACTACAGGTGGTGCGTCAAAGGTCCGGTGTGTGTGTAGGATTTAGGGGGATCTATTTGTAGGATTTGGCAGAAAGGGGTTGTAATGTTCATAAGTATGTTGTCTTATAATCATCTAAAAATAAGAATCCAGGTGTCTTTACATCTACAGAGGGAGTTTGTCGTCTTCCCCAGAGTCCACCATGTTGTACCGCCATGTTCCTACAGTCACTTAATATGGCCAAACCAAACAGTGGCTCTGAAGATGGCCTTTCATGTATTTTTATGTGCTTCACGGCCCCCCTCAGGTGCTCCTACACACTTGGAAGTGGAGGGATTTTCAGTTGATTGCAAACTTCACAGCTAGAAGTCATTAAATCCTACACACTGGACCTTAAAAGCAGCTATGTACCAAATTGTCATGTAAAAATAACTTAAATGAGTCACAGATGAACCTGTGGAGAATAATCACCTTAATCTGCAGCTTCCAGCAGCTTTTCAGAGCTTTCTAACTGAGTTTAATCCCATTGTTTGGTTGTTTGGCCGCAACTTCACTCTTCCGGTTCACTCTCACCCTCTCAGAGCATCGTTTTCGGCCTCAGCAGGTGACTGTTTTCATGAAGGAAGACACGTCGAAACCCCTTACATGCTTCCTGATCAGCAACTGGTGAACACAACGGAGAATTTGGCAGATAAAGACCCAGATATTTCACTCAGGAGTTGGTACAAACAAAATGAGGTGAACGTCAGACCAATAATCATCAGGTAAACAGAACGGGACACCAATAAATTATGACGTTTGACTATATTGGTTGGATCTTTAACAAGCAGCTGTTTATTAAAGGTGCAAAAGAGACACAGAAAACCTTTTTGTTTTCCTTCATGTTGTTTTGTTTGTGCAATGCAGATGTCTAATAAACTGCATAACCAGCACTATACATCATTTTTGTTAAAAATTGATCCAAAACATGATTCTTCTTCTGATTTAAGTTCCTTTTTTTTTTTTTTTTTTTTTATTTTCTAAACAATATGAAAACATCTCGTTATGATAATCATGTCATTTAAAAAACTAGAACTATCCATGAGCAATGCAGGTGATTGGATGAGGAGGAGGAGGGAAGCATGAACAAGTGTTTGGAGCACAATGGTTGCTGGGTGTTTGGCAGTCAAGAGAGCGTAGGAGAGCTCAATGGGTTTGTTGAAATTGTTGTATTCGTAAATTGCCACTCAAAGAAGCCGAGAGCTCTCTAACACTAACTGCCCTGTTTGTAAATTCTCACTGTCATCAGACTTCCTACCTGTCTAAGAGTCACCCTGACAGAGTTTTTCTTTGTGAGCATGCTCAGACGCTCTGCGGCTGTGGAGCAGCTGCGTCAGAAACATTTTCAAGAGGAACACAACACAAGAGATGTGGCGTTAAGATGGCTGCCATCACTTTATAAATTATCAGAGCACTAGAGAAAATATATTGAGGATAAAATCTATTTTATCTTCCCTTTGTTGTTTCTGTTATCTGAGCCGTTCATAAATTGCTTAGACTCTGTCAGTCCCCTCGGAGGCTGAGTGCTCAGATTGTCTCTATTTACATCGACAAACATGCAGTCACTCAGGAAAATAGAGTTTATTGAAGTTCGCATCAGTCCAGACAGCTGCTTCATAAAGAAGAGAATGGCTGTGTTAAAAGACCAGCGTTCAGTAGGAGCATCCTACTGACAGGCAACAGGTATTTTAGCCAAACTAAAGGCATAAAAACATCACTGTCAACAGTTATTTACTCAGTCTAGGTTGGAAATGACTCAAATATCCTTATTTCATGTGAAAATGACACAAGCTAACCACTCCAGTCTCAGTCTACCAGCACACACTCTCACAGACTGCTGGAGAGTGTCCCTCTGTGCGGCTCGCATTAACATTCACCTCATGTCTAGATTGTATTCAGATATGAATTATCCATATTAAATTTATACCTGGAATTAAAAATGTGCCTCAGCTAGCCAATGTGTCTGCAGCTCCACTGCAATTATGGTTTTCCATCTTGACAATATCCACTCACACAGTCAATGCAAAATTATTCATCTAACTCTTTAGAAATATCATCTCGCAGGCTTCAGAGGAGACTGCAGCACTGAGCCTGCTTTATTCTAGCACAGTTCATGTGCATGGTCCACCATGTTTTAATGCACTTTTATTCCCCTTGTTTATTTATTTCCATATCACAAAGAAAAGACAATGTAATTATCTGGACAACAGATAAACAGAAAAGTAAAAATTACTTCTTTATATTATCAATATTTATTACATCAATATATTTCATTACTTGTGCTGTACAATCAGGTAAAGATAATGAGAGTTTTTTCAGGGGTGTTGGCTCCTAAATCCAACCCAAACAGCTCCACTGCAGTTATTTGTGCTCAATGCATTGTTTGTTCTCTGTGCTGGTATGCTGGGGTTGCAACCTGGACAACCTGGAGGCAGTTAGCATCAACAGAGTTAAGGACTGAACTGAATCTGATGCAACACCCGCAATTGCCCTTGTGGTGAACTCATATGGTGACAGAGCTCCCTCAGTATTCAATTCATCATTAAAAAGTGCAACATAAAAGACTCTAGAGACTCTGTGTTATGCTAAAAGCAAAAAACACCGTAAAATAGTACCTGTCTAAATTTTCATGACGCTTCATAACTTCGTAACTCATGAAGTTCCTTCTACTCACAGCAAAATGCATCCGGCTCCTGGCACTTTTGCTCAGGAGCTGCTGCATCGCCTTTAGATATGGGTCTTATGAAATGACCTGATTCTGAACTCTGCCACAGTCTGAGGTTGTCTGTGAAGCGCAGATGAACTACCATTGTGGCGAGGTTTTGGCAGGTCCAGACTGTTACAGTGCTCAGTGTAATTTAAGTCCGAGCACTGAGGCCAGTTGTTCCACCGGGGGCTGACAGCAGAGGTGGTTTATCAGGCTGCAATTAGACATTAGAGGATGACAGACTGGATACAAGTGACCATCCCTCCATTGAATACACTGAGGGACTCTGAACAGTCGCAAAAGAGACTGAGAAGTTATTATTAAAGGAGGGAATTCTTTAACCCCAAAATGCAGTCAAATTTACACCCTAAGCAGTCATGATTCAAAATCTGTATGATCTGTTAATTTGTAGCCATGGGATAAAAAGTCACAAAAAACTAGCCCATATGATTGTACCTTTATGCAGAAATACACAAAGTAGAAGAAAAAAACCAATTTGGATACGAGAACCTTGGAAATGCTTTACACTGCTGGCTCAGGTTCAGTAGAGTCTACAGTCTTGTTGTTGGCATTTAATGAAGATAACAAAATTCATGAGGAAAATGCCTTCTAGTGATACTTGCAGGCATTTTCCTCATGAATTTCTTTGAAGAATTTCTCTGCAGGAAGACTGGAAAAAAACAAAGATTTCTTTTAGAATATTGGGCCACTAGTAGACAGATTGTTAAGAACTTTTTTTTTAATAAAGAACAAAACTGTGATGCACAAAGTTGCAAACTCCTGAAAAAAAGGATGTCTATAGAAACAGGGAACAGGATGCAGAAATCTTTTTTTTGCATCAAGCCACCTTTATATTCAGATGAGGGATGTGAGGATGCTTTATTTCGAGGTCTGGAAAATGCATTTGGATGAGTATCACACAAACCTCTGTGGAAAGCATTTGGTTTCCGTTGGCAAACCAAATATAATCAGAAATCTGGTTAATGCATATGTGAAGGCAAGCTGAGCAGCAAAATGGGGACCTTCAGCCCGGGGCTGTGCATATAAACTAAACCTGGGTTATATAAACACAAACATAATGTGCAAATGTGTGTTCCGCCTCACAGCTGCACACCCTGCGAGTACTGTACTTTCCAACGGTTATTTGAGTGTGTTGGATGTGTGTCACAACCCTGTGCTTCAGCCCAAGTGTCAAGCTTTTTGTTATTTCCTCCCAAGCCATGTTCCTCCCTTCATCTTCCATTTCCGATCTCCTCTGCCCCCACACACACACCTGATTTCACCGATCACCATGCTGCCTTCAGAGAAACTACAACATCGCAAGAAAGAGGGTGCCCACATGACCCCTGGGTTCTGCCCTGGGCTCCCTGACCTCACTTGTTTCCCCTTGTGCCTTGCGGATGTCCTCCACAGTTCGATATTTTAAAAAAAGATATTATCTGACACATTATTTCTTACTCTATTGACAAAATATATTCACATCCCACTGTACCACCCATGTGTAACAAGTTAAACACACATTTTTTTTACTAGAATTAAATCATAAGCATCATTTCCACCTTTATATTATATATATCAGACATACAAATTCAATACGATACAATTCCATTCTGTTCAATAAGTAATGATACTAAGGGAATGGGAATAAAATGCAGACAGAAGAGCTGAACTTACTTCTTTGAGCCTGTGACTCCAGGCTACTACCCCAAACTTAGAAGTATGCTCACGACAACTGTCCAAAGGTCTCTGCCACCATTTTATGAAGTTTTTTTCCACATTTTAAGTCCTTAAATAAGTAGTCCTTTAGTCCTTTAGATAAGGATATTAAATAAAAAAATCCTCTTGATTGATTTTTAATCAAGTGATCCAAATAAAAGGGTAAAAGTAAATGGAGAGGATTT
>JAQNCA010000011.1:41950-66016 GCA_029783725.1 Acanthurus tractus
CTAACTCATTTGTTTATTTTATATTTAAGCTAAAATTTGGCTATTTCGCTGTTGATTGACAGCCTGTTGACATATAGCCGGGGGCTGTTAGCTGAGTGGGTGTGCTGTCCGTCCTCTTTTCCCATATCTGTTTTTTTGTCGTTTGGAGTTCTTGGTGGAGTCAGGCGCAGGCTCCACCTGGCTTCTCCACTGATACATCCTCTGCAAAATGACGGGACCAGTATCTTAGGTATGTGAATTATAATAAATCCTGGTGGTCTGAATATGTGAAAAAAGAAAAAGAAAAAAATAATTTAGACGTTTTAATACGGTTAAAATTTTTATTTTAATAAAAGAGGATCCAAAAGCTGAGGGATTTTGTCGCTGAAAATGTGATTTTTTTTTTTTGGTGCATGGTGTCCATTTTTTGTAATTTCTAATCAAACAGTTTTCAGATTTCGTGTTTTTCTATGTTTTCCCTTTTCCACTTTGTTTGTCCATGCATTTTGATCACACTTCCCTTTTTTTTAATCTTCCTCCCATTGTGCCAGTGTCGTATCTTTAGGGTGTTGATGTTAGACTGATGCAACATTTGGCTTGCTGTGCTTTTTTCTTTAAATGTGTCAGAGCGCAGCCAAATAATGAGGTACAATTAGAGCTGTGGTGAAAATGTTCGGTTGGAACCATCATCACAGAAAAGGCAAAGTCTTGAATGAGTTTCTTTTGGAGCTGGCCTAAAAATCACTTCCCTCTAATGACCTATCAGTGGAAAATGTCTTGAATTGATGACATCCATTTGCCCTTTCCACAAATCATGCTTTTGGAAGTCAGTCCCCCGCTATAATGTCCTCCATGGAGTTGCTGTGAAGGCTCACTTTTCCCAAGGCGTTACAGCGGCGCCTGAACTGGAGCTGTATGTGGACCGCAGGCCTCCTCTGGATTCGTTGTTCCTGAGTTAGCAAGACGTCCCCTGGTGCCTCCCAGGTGTGGCTCCCTCAGCATAATTAAGGTGGGATCTGCCAGGGCTTCTGGGCCAGGGTCATTCATCAACTGGATCACCTGCAAGATTAATGTGCACTTGCTGCAGCGCTCCAATGGATTGCTGCCACTTGCCGAGATCATTAGCGTTGGCCTCCGTATGACTGCAGAGGGCTCCGCTCAGTGGATGGGGAGATTTGCAGCTTTGCATACTAAATGAATTGTCCATCATTGCCTAATTAAGGTATTATTGGAGACACTTGTGTCCAGTCCCCCGGACAGTAAACCATAACCGAAGGGCAAACTAGATAGATTAGCTCCACCTGCTTAGTAGCAAAGTGCAAAGAAATGAAACTGCTGACAAAAGTAAGCCCAAAGGAGAACATGGAGGAGGGGGCGTCATTACACAGCACGTAAACCCCGGAGGGACTCATACACTGTTTAATGACTCACAGATTTTACAGCACACGGAGTCAAGATTGCAACATTTCACCATTCAAAACACACTTGAACCAGCTGCGTCTGTAGGATTTAGGGACGTTGTTTGCTTAACCCGAACCCTTCGGAAAGGGGTCTGAGTGGAACCACTTGAGGATTTGAGAAACAAGCTCTATTTCGATGCTTGTTATGCACCTCGGCACCTCGTATTCATTTATAGTACATGTCTTGATACATTTTAAATTTAAATTGAAGCGTGCACCTCAAGTGTTAATAACTTTCCAAATTATTTATGATTCGTGATGTATAAGCATTTGTATTAACACTGACAGTACACTCACAAGACTAAAATTCAACACTTTTGACCTAATCTGCAAAGTTAGTACAGTGTGTATATGTTTCCAGTAATAATTCATTTAGAGAAGTAATGAGAATCACTGAATGATTTAACAACATTCACTCACACTCAATTTTTCAGCTTAATTGCTCAAGCACATTTCACCCACATATGGCCTATGAGAGCAATACAGCCATCAACACTGGTAAAGGAAAGGCGGGCTTTGGATTAAGAGCAGCTGACATTTGCCACAGCACCTTCTGACCTCCGAGCCAGACCAGTCAGGCCGCCCCAGGAGGAAAGAGAAGAGAGCCGGGATAAGAGCCATTAGCCAAGCTCGCGCTCAGGACTGCTCCCGGCTAAATGAAAAGGACAAAAATGGGATTCTTGTGCTGTTGCGCCCACATCTTTGCAGAGACCCGCACTCCACTGGTGGACTGTGTTGTGAGCCAACGAGCCACCAGTTCTCTAAATTAGTTGAATTTCTTCAGCTGCCATTTATTTACCTCCTACCTCGTGCCGTGGTGCATGTATAGTTTCTTGTGTATAGATTTTGCTTACTGGAAATAGCTGTCTGTGGCTTTTTGTTGGAGCGTTAACGAGAGTGTGGGGACTTAAATGTTTTCTATGTGCAGCCTGGGAAGCCAAAAAACAACAGCTGCTTAAACCTGCACAGTGCTGCAGAGCGAGTTTGTATATATATCGCTCAAAGGTTAAAAAAATATGTTACATTTATTTAGCAGACGCTTTTATCCAAAAAGACCTACAGCAAGTGCATTTAACCTCGACGGGAGCAACAGCGAGTATTCATCAAAAAACATGAAATGCTTAATATCTACAACACGAATCTGAATATGTCAAAATGACAGAAAAGGAGAGGAGCCCGGACTTGTTGTGTAAACCATTATTTCACAGTGAGAGGCGAAGGGGAGGGCTGAGCACGGCTTTCCTGGCTCTAAGCCTCCCTGTATATGAGGCTTGTTTTTCATTGACTGTGTCAGGAATCAAGAGGGCTAATCCCTCAGAGACTTCAGATGAAAGTTTCAAAAGAAATAATGAAAGGCATACTGCCTGAGGGTGCATATCGGGGTGAACGTACAGCAAGCTGGAGAGAACAGCAGCAGCGGCGCACGACAAGCAGCAAAGGAAGAACATAACAGCTTCCCTTGCTGCCACCCCCACCAGTCTAACTATAAATCACATATTCTGTCTCCAAGACATAAACAAATACGCAGCAGAGCACATCAGAAACTTGGCACAGCATGAATACTCATAAAACGTAACATTTCTGCAGCTTGTACTTTTAAGATATCTGAATGATCCGTAAAAATGACTAGAGATTTTTTAAAAGGGAACAAGAGAGCAGAGGGTTTTTTTCTTCTTCTTCTTTGTATCAAAATGTCGTCTTCTAGTGTTATGAAGTCTTCCAATATGAAACATTTGCATATTTTGCAACTAAGATGTGTGTAATAAAAAAAAATTAAAAAAGGATGTGCTCTATATGATACAAAGTCATTGAATCTGATTTGGCAGCAGTGTTTGGAAAAAGGTCCTCTCTGTGTGGTTGCGTGTGATTTGCGGTTATGTGTTTGTTTTTCTGTGCCTGTGTGGGTGCATGGGTGAGTGCCATGTGGAATCTGTCCACATTGTTAGGTAGGTAGATCTGGAATTTAAGGAGTCCTGGATTGAAAAAAAAAAAAAGCCCTACAGAAATGTAACAGGATTATACCTGAAAGCTAATTTTGCCATTAAAACAACAAATCTTTCAGTTAAATAATTAGCATGTTAAAAAGGGGAATGTGGTGGACAGATTCATATCCTACTACAGTTCGGCTCTACTGACATTAAGAACCAGCTGCGACAAAGGTTGACTGCTGCATTGCCTCATGTTGCATGTGTTTCGTCCAAGAAACTACAACTGATGGCCAACTAGCATAGATGTTTTGCACCTAGGAAATGATACCACACACCAGCAGCAGGATCAGATGCATTTATCGTTAAGAAGAGGAAACCGAAAGACTGAGGTTTGCAGTTATACGAACCATATTCATGACGAAGCAGCTTTTGCTCACTAGTTTCACACCACTCTCACCCAACACTGGTTTCACAATGAAACTGCCTCTAATTTGCAGTATTTATGATAAAGATGACATTGGTGTTGTTTTGGTTTTTTGGAGAAGAAAGGAGAAGGCGGAGGACAAAAGCAAGTAGAGAACGTCCTTGGGTGAAATCATAGACGTGACAGAAAGCAGACTCGAGGGACGTTTTCTAAACTCGTGTGACGACCAAAGCCGGAATTAAATGAAATAAAAGCTCTGATTTCAAGGACTTTGCTCAGCTCTTTTTTGCTGCAAAGCTCCACATGTTGAGTGAACTTACCAGTTCAGTCCTCCAGAGGCCAAAGCAATAACTAGCCAGATAGTGTTTTAATAGGAGATCAGCCAGTCAAGGTGTTTTTTCTCTCTAATGAGCTCTACCTCTGATTCAACAAGCTGAACTTGTTGAAGGGACAAGGACACACAGCAAAACTAGGGCATCGAGTGCTAACAATCAGGTTGGTGTGTCAGGGCCCTTACACCGACTCTTCTGGTCTGCAGGTTCATTGATCATGTGAGTCTTTACTGAATTGTACCTCACTTTGTCTCCAGGTTGATGGTTCTGTCTTTCCTTTGGGTTGAAAGATGCAACAATCCACCATGAGATAACAATTTCGCTTCACCAACACTTCCAGTTGCTTTTATGGTTTCACAAACAAATCACTCTCACACTTTCAGCTCCTGCAGCAGATGAAGACTCTGACCTGGGGGCTCGAGCTGCATAGACTGCACACCGTATATCTGAAGTGACCAAATTAAAATGCCATACTGTTCGCGAGCCATGTGCAGTGAATGGAGAACATCCTTAATCGTGCTGGCAGAGAAATGCATCTGCATTCTGCTGGTCGTGCATATGTAAATGTCTTTTTTTCCGCCCCCCTCCACATAGGGGTGATTTGTAGGTAGGGCCGGGCAACTTGGTGAATAACCTTTGCAATTACTGATGTGCAAATAAGATTTTTTGAAAGATGCTGTTAAGTCACATTTCTTTACACAGTGAGATCAGTTTGGCTGTGGTTGGGATCGCTGCTGCCAGCAACAGGCGGAGCAGGCGGGCCATAAAAGCTTAAACCATTGCTCATCATTGACTTTCTTATATACACTCAGCTTGGTTTGGATTACTGTGTCCTCAATTAAATGAGCAAGCAATTAAATGAGGGGTAAAACCTCTAGTTATACATTTCCTCCCAGTTGCAACCAATTCTGACATATATCTCTGTTTTTATGGCAACAGAGATGAACACTGTGCATTCTGCTCACTCCATATAATTTACCTTCCAGCCCAGCACACAGCCAGCTTGTAAAGTACAACGGTAATCTGCTTTCTGCTGGGAACAGGTGCAGTGTGACTGGTCGAATCAGCTGCTTCCAATCAAACGCTTCTATAATAGCACAAATAACTTCATGAACACTCATTTCCTAAAATGGTTTTGCCATGAGAACTCCAAACCCAAGAATGAGCATTTTCCTAACTGCCTTGCACCCTACTGCTGTCCCAGTTTAGCACCCAGCAGGTCAAAATAGACTGCAGAGTGTTTTTCAGACAGTGCACTATTTTCAGGCTAGTTTAAGATACTTTAAAGATCTTTTTGAGTTGTACCAGTGATGTGGCCATAGCAGTGTCAGTACGCCGGTCTGTCTGCTGATCCCCCATCTTTAGTCCAGACTGAAATATATCACAAAAGCTATTGAATAAATTTCAATTAATTTGTTGAAAGTATTCATGGTGTCCAGGGGATTCACTCATTCACGGCGACTATGTGGATCCGCTGACTCTTCCATTAAAGTCACCAGCAGTGAAATATCTCCACATCTTCTTGATGGATGGGCACAACATTTCGGGCAGGCATTCATAGTTCCCAGATGACTTTGATGATCTACTTTTGCTCGAGCACCGCCACCGAGGTTGACATTTGGCCGTCCATTCAACTACAGGTTTTAAGTGTTGGATGGACAGTGAACAAAATTTAGTACAGACATTTCTTTTTCCCACCGGATGAATTCTAATGGCTCTGGTCATCCCCTGACTTTTTATGTAGCACTATGATCTGGTCTAAATGTATACTGCTCCAAATAGTTCATGACTAAAAAGCAGCAAAACTAGTGATGTTTCCATGCTCTACTATAGTTTGCATTTAGGGCTAATTAGCAGCTTAGCATACTAACACTGTTGTTGCCATAGTAAACATACTTGCTAAATATCAACAGCAAAAATTATGCTATGTTAACTGTGTTTTGGCAGCAGTTAAGGCACTGATAAACAGTCAGTGTAGTTACACGCGTAAAATGAAGCAAATTAGACTCTCAGTGTTAATTTACACATTTCAAATTTTAGCATTGGTGAAATACAAGCTGTAACATGGCTCGTATCTAGTAAAATAAGAGATTGTCTGACATTTTTGAGCTATTTATTTACTCTTTTAGATAAAAGAAGGGTTAACACAAAAATTATGTTTTTCTATTAGTAGTAGTAGTAGCAGTGTTCTTAGTCGTAGTAATATTGGATATATAATTAATATTAATGATAATATCAACAGGCTGATAATCAACAGTTGTTTACATGGTGCAACAGTCAACATTGCACATCTCTGTCTTAGCGGCTTGACAGGTGTTTCCTAGAAGACGGAGGCCCGGATCATCTGCGAGGAGCTGCACATTTCCATGCACACACACAGAGAGATTTGTGGAGGCAGCTGTCTCTGATTCTCCACCTGATTTACCTGTAACTGACATGCAGAGCGGGTTTTCACAATTGCTCTGCTCTGCTGGGCCGGGATTTAGTTTCACACATCTCATCAGATGTCAGAAAAACAAGAGGGTCAGTGTTTATTGCAGGCAGCAGGAAAAAAAAAAAAAAAATCAGATTCGAGGCTCCCCTCAGGCGCCTTCATCGGCAAACCCAAGTCTGCACAATCCTCAACACCTCCTCCTCCTTTCCACAGGCACTCCTCTTTATGATTCAGTTGTGTTGAGCATGAAATGGAGGAAGTTAAGACGTACATTCAGCAGAATGACTCTCCTCTGCGTTCACATCTGGTCCACCTCAGCGCTCATTAATTAGGGTTGAAAGTGCAAACCTCGGCACTCTGTTGTCTCTCTACCTACCGGTTAAGACAGATGGGTGATGAAGCTTTAACTGTAGCAGCTCTGAGACTGTGTAACAGAAAAGCTTTCCCCATAGTATCCAATCAGCCAATGGTTAAACTGTTCCTAAACCCTGATCTAATTTATTGGTTTTTCACTGTCTGACATGTTCTTTTTTTCCTCCTGACTTACCTTTTTAAGCCTTTAACCACATGAGTTTGAACCCTTATGCCTTAATTATGCTGTAGTTAAAATTCAGCGTCCTTTCTTTCACATACGGTAGACTTTAAATCAGATATTTCTTGAATCGCCTCATTTAGAGAGATACATTTTTAAGTGTGATGAATAAAAGCTGAAACTTTTCTGTGAATCTTTCTAAAGATTAAATTTAACGCAGACTGCAGGTTTTGGAGATATTTTAAGTCATATTTCTTCACTGCATGTTGAGGAAGAAGGTTTTATTCGGTGTGTTCCTGTGAACAAGCATGCAGTAGTTTAAAGGATATATTGTAGGCAAGACATGCTCGTTGCAAAGGTAACATTTGTCCACATGTGAGATTCGTGATATACAACGTCTCTCCATTTAGAGAAGACCAGAGGGTAAATGTTCACATGGACAAGAAATGTGGTCCTGCTCACTGGAGTTTGATAACACCTGGACAGGGGTTAAGTTTATCCACTATGTCGAGAGATAAAGATTCTGGTTTGGTTTTTCCATTTCTTCCAGGATACACCGAGTTCTTATCACTAAAATGTGACATGGTGGAAAAACAGAAAGCCTAAAGTCTTCGGTTGTGGCTCCCTGAAAGCAGAGCAGATGTGATTACATATTGCAGGATTATTATTCGACTACGCTCACACCGAGTTAGTAATTTAAAGAATGAAAAAAATGCAAATGCGTGACATTTAAATTTTAGCCAATAGATGCTGTTTTCCATGGTCATTTTAGGGCGACAGGATATATTTTCATTCTATTTTATTAAACCTCTTATTTCAATATCACCATGTTTCTTCTTAAATCAGAACCATGGCAGCTGAACATTAGATTATTTGGACCTTTACTGACTCTCTGTAGGTGTTTGCTCTCAAGGTAATTAGCACCAAAAATATGTGAGATCTTCATATATATGCATAGTATTTTCTGAAATGTTTACCTTCATTTTATTTATCTAGTGCAGCATATTAAGAGGATATAAAATTAAATTATATATTTTTGAAATATTGTGATATAATAAAATATTCCCATCATGGGTGCATATTTTTAGTTTGTAAGTGCGAGTTTAGTCTCCTGAAGTGTTTCCGAAAGGCTGAAAAATTAAAAGAAAGTAAAAGAAGCCAAACAAAAACATTAGTTTAAAGCCCGGTGAAGGTCACAGGGAACTCACACAAGCTGAAAAGGGACTTTACCAATTCACGCCACGTTCTGAATGAAAAGCAACCCAAGCTATGCAATCAATTTATGAGACTCTCGACTGTCTAATTAGTCTTATCTGTACTTTGCAAGAACAAAAATGCGTCATTTAATGGAAACATGTGATAGAAATGTTTGAATGTAGGTGTCAAAAGAATCAAGAACAGAATATATCACCCTTTTAATACCTAATTAGATAATAATTTCAAAGCTTGGCTTGTGTCAGTGGCTGTTTTATGGGGTGCCAGGGGTGATTGTACCCAAAATGACGAACGAAGATTTCAATTAAAGATGGCTTTGAAGAGGGAAAATTGCACTGGTCTGTATTATAGACAGTGTTACACAGTCAGTAGGTGTGTTATTTAATCCTTAATGGCACATCACACCGCAGGAGAAAGTCATATGATTGAAACGCTGAGATGAATCAACCTCCTAATGGGCAGCAAAACAATTTAGAGAGAAGGATTCAGGAGAAGGTGTTTCTTAGTCTTACTTTTTTTTTCTTCTAGTTTCACCACAGCAGAAACTTAAAAGATTGTAACCCGTATATTTGTGCCATCATAGCTGCATCAAGGTCCATCAGAGCTCATATATTCAGTTTGCTGTCACCTAAAGGTAAATGTTTCCATGAGAGTGGTGGCACTGTGACTGCAATAAAAAGTGACTGGAGTGTACAGTCTGAATGAATGAACAGTTGTAAATAGGACGGCTTCTTTATCAGATGATAGACGTGTCTGAAATGCAACCCGGGGAAATGTTTGCACAGTATTCAAGCTGTTGAATTTCAGACATCAAACAATGTCATTACGTCTACCGGCATCAAGGACACCTCTCGCTTGAAACAATTCTACACTCCTCCGCGGGCAAGTTGTTACTTCTCGGCAGGTGCCTGTTGCGATTGGAAGTGTATAAATCATAGAGCGGGAAGGCTGTCAGCCATGATGACACTCCTCATAAACACTGCTGACCGCTGGCCATGGCATTGTACTTCTTCATCAGCCCTCCTCATCACAGACGAGTGCTGAGGGCTCCACCGCATCCGCACTGGAGGGGAGCACCAAACTCTCGCTGACAGAAAATAGCTCTATACACTGGAGTGCAGAGCTTTGAATCTTAGTGATGTTTCCTTGGCAAAAAATTTAGGCCCCAGTGCCCACGGCGTTGATGTAGAAAAACAAAATTTGATTGCAGCGAGTTTACATCACACTGTAATGTGGCACAGGCTTTTATCAACATAAGCAAGCTGGGCCACTATGATTGGATGCTCAGTACACATTAATGTTTCTCTCAAGGCTATTATATTAATGAATATGGAAGAAAAACACAGACTCTACTGTATGTGGTTGCACCCAGTTCATGCAGGCTGATGTTAATTCAGCAAGACAGCAGCAATTTGATTTAATGGTTTGCAGAGATGTTCTCCTGCACTCCATGATGCACAAAAGGTTTACTCACATGCTCTGGGTCATTTATTTTATTTTACTATATAAATATTTTCTTTTTACAATAAAAAAATGTGTGTATTTGGAAAAATTTCGGTTATAACAGCAGCAGTAAAATTACTGTAAACAGCACCGTTTCTCAAAAGAGATTTTTCTGAGTACCTGTAACGTCACAAGCAGATGCTGAGTGGCTTTGAGGACCTTCTTCAACATCCTGTTTTTGTATGAATCAATTTTTATTTTAAAAATTTCTTTTGCACACTATAATTCCACCCTGGGGACATGGCTGCTATTCGCTCAGTCCACCACTTTGGTACAGACTAAAATATCTCAACAGGGAAGGATTGCCATAGAGTGTAGCACACACATTCATGGTCCCTAGAGGATGGAGCCTACTGGTTTGATTGATTTCTTTCTAACTGCCACCAGTTTTATTGATTCCTCTGGTGCAATAATCTTTGATCAAGTAGGTCAAGAAATCATCGTAGTCACCCTTGACAAGAAATAAATGAATGTACAAAATTAGTCTATCCACTGTAAATACCCCTTTAGAAAATTTTGTTTATACACTATTAATATGATTTGCCATATGTATTCTGTATTAAAAATTCAATAGCAAAGCGTTAAGTTTTATCATGCAATGGTAGTGAGTCAATGAACAATTTTCTCATGCATTAGTTTGTTGATAGGAAGCATAATCCGTGTCACACAACTTGGACAAAGCTTTGTTTTATGTGAAAAATCTATGGACGATGTGATAAATAATGGACAGAACCACAGTCATTGTGGACTGCTGTTTTGAAGCCTCTGTGATGGCTGTAGTTCTCACGCCTTAAAGCTCCACCCACTCTATTTACAGTCTATGGACAAATCTCATCATCTTCTGAATGAGTTGACACTAGATTAGACATACTTATGGTTCCAAGATGATGTACCTTAAATTAATAGTCAGTCACCTGACTTGATTTCCTGACACCCCATGAGGGTGCCATATTTGGGTCACAGTGCATTGTCTTGATTAAAAGGACTGCCAGTGATAATATACTCTGCTAAATTTGGTGATGTTTGCACCCTTCAGTTAGCGCCATCATCAGGTCAAAATTTCTGTTTGTTTAATATAATGCATCATGAACAAGTACCTACAAAGGCAATATCATCTGCCAAAGCTAAACTTTGTGTTCAGTAGCAAATGTTAGCAAGCTAAAGGGCTAAACAAACTTGAACAAGTATAAGACATGCTAATAGTAGCTCAAATAATCTTAGCTTAAACTCTATTGTGTCTAACAATGCAGTCACACACACAGAACTTCTGGGTTTGTTGTAACACTGCTAAGAGACTCATATTGGCATTCGTGACAACAGATGACCTATTCATAATGTTTTCTATTAGGTTTGAGAGCTGTGGTGCTTATTCCTCTGCTGCCTGTAGTATATTAACGGACTAGAAGTCCTCTTGTGAACTCCTGTATGGATGAAATTGTTTTTTGTAAAGAGTTCTGGGTAAAATAGGTGACCAAATACTTTTTTATAATGCCCATAGGTTAGCAGTAAATCTCTGTTTTCTGATTGAAAGCCCTTTCCTCTGATACCGGGGCCAAAGCAGTCATTATTTTCATATTTTCCTCCTTGCAACAACAGTTTGATTTCAAGTGTATACTTTAATAACTTTCCATAAAATAAATGAGATGTGGAGTGTGTTAGCGGTAGCCGCTTTTTCCTCAGGGTATCGGGGACAAAATGCTCGTGATTAATAATTCATGTGATCTGTTTGATCCCCATCATCACAGAAATAGTTTCCTCCAGCTTATAATGCCAATCAGTCCAAAATTAAATAATTTTATGAATCAAATAACTGCTGTCTCTGGAGGACAGTACACCTCACCTCGCCTCCTCTCTCCTCTAATGTCTCTATTGCACCCGCTACTTTGACATGTGCTGCATTTCCAAGACCGTGTGTTGTTAGATTGAGGAGGGAATATCATTTCGGAGCAGACCTCAAGTAGCTGGATTAGATTTTAGCTGGCAGGGTTGTTAACAGAAGTATCCTCCTTGTGTTGGAGGCACAGTAGGGAACTGACTCCAAAATGAATGCTGGCCTAACCAGGTTTCTGCACGACATTTATTCACTCTGGGGGAACATTTCATCCAGCACACCTCAAGGACCCGGGACACTGCGGAGGAGTGAAGATGAATAACTGTAGAATGAAAAGTAAAGTTTCATTATGAGGTGTGAGCATCATGTTGCAGGCCGCCTCTATGCCAGACACTGCTGTTCCCCGGTAATATGGGATCATTTCTGTCTCTATGCTTTTGTGAGAGAATAAATCTCTTTATCTTGAAAGAAAGATAGCTTCATTATTTAATGGTAATCAATCCACTGCTATTCATCCATGGCTGTGCGCACTAAAAGCATGACACGTGTCACTTCTCGCTATTGAAATGCAGCCGGTTTAATGTCCGTGTTTCTCAGGCTTAATGGACAGGCATTATGCAAAGGCGGCAATGGACGATTAAAAGCGATAGGTGCATTCATAAAACAGTACAAATAAGGTCTGCAGCGTATTGGTCATCTGGCAATAATTCCAGGCTGAGGTCTATAAACAACAGAGGAAATTATGTGTCAGTTCGGGTGATCTCACTTTTTTGAACAGCAAAGCGTGACCGTATTGATCAATGTTTGGTGCACTTAATCAAAGCACAAAGGAATGTAAAGTCTGTGTGTGTACTAGCAGTATGTCCTTTATGTGCATCTTTATTAATGGCCATTGATTAGCACATAGCACCCTACTTATCAGACCCTCTAAACCTAGTGGCTGAATATCATTATGTGAATTTGATGCATCTCTGAAGAAATTTTGCTTTTGAATTAATATCTTTCTGATTGCTACATTTTTTTTTTGTTTGTTTGCTCGCAAATGGAAGATAAATGTGAAAAGTAGCACCAATGAGCCAAAGGGTTTGTTGTGTAGTTTCCCACAGAGTTTCTGTTTTCATCATCATAACAACATTACATGTCGGGAGCAAAATTACTACAGTGAAAAATCTGTCGAACATCTTTGCAAACCTGTATATTATTATTTTGTTCAAAATAGAAGTTGTTGACAATTTACGATGAATGATTTACTTAAATGTCTTTATAAAACCCAGAAAAGTAGAAGTCTGTTTATCCAACAAAAACAAAATTCTAGGAAATCCCCCCTGCTCTAAGTAAAAAATAAGCTCTTTGCAATTGTCATACTTATCCTGTTGCCTGAGCTTGTGCAGCAACTTATATATGTTATTAGAGTAGAATGAACAAAATGCTATAATTAAGCATATAACTTGCCTTGTCAGGAATCCATTTTTTTTCAGATGAGATCCTACTACTAGGATTTACAGTTCAATTTATCATCTGAAATGAAGAAAAACTGGATCTCTGAAAGCATTTATAGATCAGCAAATTCCTTAAAATTGAGTGAAAGTTAATATATTCTAACTCATTTGCAGATATAATTTAGTTCATTATTTAAGATGACTTTCAGATTATTAAAGTTGTGGTTTAGATTAAGTTTTATTCATATGTTTGTATATTAAAACATAAAGCAAAAAATGAATGCAGCACAGAATGAACAAACAAATAAATACTGCAAATGCAACGCAAATGACTTCATATCTCTTTCTGGACGCAGAGTGAAGGACATTAATGTGAACACTGATATTAAAGGGAGTGAAATGTCAGACAGAAACTAATCTTGTTACAGAGACAGAAAAACACTGTGAGATTTGGAAGTTATAATCAAAGAAACAACCACATAAACTTGAGAAGGATTTGATGTTTTCTCAGTGTTATCAGCACTGCTGAACATTAGAAACTCTCTGATTAAAGTGGAGAGATAGCGAGGAATCATCAAAACGGTTGTGAGCACAGCTTTCGTGCAGGGCTTTTACACAGCCATCAATATTGTACAGCAGTAAATACCATGAACTTTTTGACTGACCTCATCTTTGTTCAGTAACAACCATCTGCAGAGGTCACGCCTGCACCGAGTATCTCTATGGTTCACTTGAACATAAAAGACTCTTGTGTTTCAACTTTTCAGGATATGCAGTTTTACTGCACTGAGCAGATGTGCATCCCCTTTGTTTTAAATGATCATGAGGATAATGACACACATGCTGCACATGATGAAATCAAATCATGAGGAAGTTTTCCAAGCATTACAAATGCAACTTAAGTAACTGATCTGTTCAATAATTTGTAACGTTTACAAGATTATACACTCAACTTAAGTGATCCCAATAGACATCTTTCCATTCACAATGAAAATAAAAATTTCCACAGGGAATTCTTTTTTTTTTTTTTTTTTTAAATCAGGCAGTCATGACTGTTCAGAGGGACAGATGTGCCAGTGTTATATGGTGGAAAAAATGAAGCTGTTGGTAGCAAAGACTGTGCTCAGCGTAACATGATCAGATGGTGATCTGGTGAGGACAATTTCTGACTACAGAGGCACAAATATGCAGACATGAGAATAATCCTGATCCCATTAATGTATATTTTACATGAAAGAGTCTTAAATATGTACTCATATATGACTTAAATGTAGTTGTAGAGAAAAATGTGATTTATATGACATAAAAGCATAGTTTCAATTACATTAATTTACTCAATTAGTAAATAAGTCAGATTTTTAGACATTTACAAAATAGATGATTTATAACCCTTTAAATATGCATCAATTTCATCCATAATTATTATTTTTAATGTTTGTTTGTCAGCTGGCCCTTGGTCTCTTGTTATTTTGCACAAGTGTCACCCAGAAGAAGCAAGCTGAGTTTGCCTGTTGTGCACGTTTGATTTGTTGTTGAAAGGGTGACTCAGTAGTATCATCACGATTCTGCAATTTCCCTTTGCTTAATATGTGTAAATGCAACTGTGATATCCTGAAACATGGCATGATTGAACGGCTTATTCTTCATAAAATGACTCAACAAGCAGCCACCCACGCGCCCAATCGAGAGCAAACATAAGCCTGTGTCACTAATGGGGGAAAAATATCCCCTGATGTTGTAATCTAGGTCAAACAGAAATGACTTCCAAGTGGTTGTTCGCCTGAATGAAGTTATCGTTCTGGTTCTAATGCCATAAGAGTAAGACAGTGTCTGTCTATTTTAGGCAAGATTAATACCACAGTCCTCTGAGCAGTCAAGCTGATTGGGGATTTTCCTTCCTTTAAATTCAGGCATATATAATCTTCTATACTAACAAAGATTGCAGAGTTACACAGTAGGTGCTGTGTTAATAAGTCTGAAGATTTGCAGGAACTTCGAGGTATTTAAATAAAGCACTCTGAGAGTTAAAGCCCCATGTATCAGAGGCAGTCTCACTCCATATGCGGTATACATTACATTAGCAGACAGTCGGCAGTGTTGGTATTGCTATGGCTACAGTGAAGGCACCTGATCCTCTGTGTGTGTGGATTCTGCAGGGACTGGATGCAGTTGAGCAGCAGAGAGGAGCTGACATGCACCTTTATCACATGGCTTAAGGAGACTGAGGCTGAGGAAAAGACAGGGCTGGTGATGAATGGGCTGCAGGCCTTGCCTCCTGTCTTCCTTTGACAGAGCTGCTGTAATCTGTTACAGAGCCATCGTTGCCTCTATTAACTTCTGACACATGCACACCTGCACACTCACTACCACTGACCTTCCACTCCTCCACATTCATTCGTTCCAACTCCGAGGCGAGGGGAACGAGACGGAGCGAAGCTAAATATTTGAATGTGTTGACTGAAGGATCTCTTTTCACGCCGTTAGTCACAAATGGAAGGAACAGATTTTTCTCTCACATAAAATTGTCCCATTGTTTTTTTTCTTTTTTTTTTTCAAAGCTGTTTAAAATGCACTTTCACTGCAAGGTGGTGTTTACTTGTAAAATTTGAGAAACTCAAATTACATCTTTTAAGTCAATATGCTGATTAAACCGCAGGGTTAAAGACTTGAACACTGCAAGATCTCTATTTCTACAATCAAGGAAATACAGTGTTGTACGCTCTGGGGAGCCCGCCTTTGTTTTTCTAGTTTTATTTTTATTTTTTGTCAAATAAAATAAAATAAAACAAATATTACATTTTACCAAGACCTGGAGTGCAAACAAAAAAAGACTGGCATATGGCCGTGCATATAGAAAAGAATTATTAACATTTTTAGAGCAACATCAAAATCCTCTTTATGTAAAATGCGTTTTCCTTTGCTTACGTTATGAAAGTACTGGGGAGAACTGGATACAATATTGAAAGGCTTTGCCCTGTTTATTCCTGAAAGTTGCTCTGTGGCACATCAGGAGAAAAAAGTTGCATTTTTACGTAAAAGTTCACATAAGTTTGATCACAGACAAAGAACCCTGAGACTTCCAGATCAGTTTGGATTTGTAGGTACAAAGAGTGAAAGTTTGAATTAGCATAACCACGAACACCGTGTCAGCCACTTCCAGCTACAAGCTAACAAGCTAATGAACCACCCAAACAAATTAAAGCTGCTGACCACAGTCTGACCAGTCTGATGTGACCATTAGCTGCTGATTTTGGCAAACAGACTGTTTAACCGAGTCTGAGTCTGTCTGAGTGCCTGAAGAGAAACTATAAGAGTTGAACTGTTAAAGGAACAACAACAACGTTGTTGATGGAGGAGCAAAGTCTTTATTTTTCTCACTGGTAACTGAACCTTTTTAGAGGTTTCAAAGGGAAAAACAAACACTCATCTCCTGGCTTTTTGCTTAAGATTCATAAAAACAGCTCTCAACTTTCCTTTTGACCTCCACAATAAAATGAGACAAAACAAAGAGTGTTATATCTACTTATTGTGAACAAAGAATCAGCAAGATGTTTTTCTGACCTCTTATTATTTCTCTCTGCAGCAAATATTATCTCTTAGTTAATGAATTATTCCTCCTACCATCCTTAAACAGACACTATATGGAACATATACACATTTGCTCAGTTATAAATCTTTTGATGGAGTATTTAACAAGTGGAAACATTTTACATTTCTACAGCAAACTGATATAATACCTCTATTGATTTGTTCAGATCAAGTTCTTTTATGGTGAAACTACTACATAGGAGATGAAAAAAACATTAGAAATTCAAAGTATGAAGTTCCTTCTGTCTGTTTTGAATCTTTTAATCTTCTCCCTCCTGTTAGTAAGTCAGGCGTGGAGCTACTTTACAATAAGTGGAGCAGAGGTTTAAAATCAGATAGCAGTCGACACTCAGTGGCCTTTAAGTACCTTATCTACCGTCTTAATGGGATTGAGAGCGTATCCATTACTCATATAGAATTGCGAACAGGGTCAAGGAGACGACTATCAGAAAGATCTGTGTAATGAATCTACAGAAACCGCAAAATTATTTGTGCTGCGGTGCACTTTTTAGTCTGAAATTCACCTTCACTTTACTCACTGTGAGATACGAAGTGATGCTGTTTTATTATAGAGCTTGTTAAGGTCATAGCACATCTGTCTATGTGGACTTGATTGTCATTGGAAGCCTGGTAGATTTCTGAAGCTTCAAAACTTCCTTTGTTAGTTTGTACCTCAGAGGTAATCTTGCTGTAAATTGTTATTATCACACATCTACTGAGTTCTGAGTAGGTTTATTCAGACACCGTGTCTGCTATAACAGACATATATAAGCATGTGTTTGGTATTGTATTGACACACCTTTCAATGGCTGGTGATGACATGGGTAGAAAATGTAATTTGGTGATATGAAAGAGGATTCGATTGTAAGGCTGCCGGAGAGAAAATAAAAGTCAGGCCATTTAATCGCCACATAAATGTATGACAACACTGAGGTATTCAATAAATTGAGCTGTGATGTTCACCCCGTAATTATACGCCGTACAGTAGCAGCTCGTCCACCAGGTCAACCTAATCCCCAAAGCCAACAGAGGCAAGTCAATCACGCCGAGCAGGTGCAGCAGCTGCAGGCCACAGAGGCTACTACCTGCATTTATTTACAGACGCAGACATAATTAACCTGAAAATGAACTGGAGTTATTGAACTCATCCAGTTTCAGGCGAGCTCAGGCGTCTCAGTGAGCCGACTTGCCATTAGTAATCTGTCACAGAATTTAATCTAAAAATCTGGATGAAATACTGACACATTAAGCCCCGCGTTAACCTTTCAGTAACTTCAAAATCGTTGACTGTGCTGCAAAGAGTCGCACATTATAAGCATTTGAATCTGTCTAATATACCTAATATGTAACAGCTTGGTGCAGAAGGAGAATAAAATTATTAAAAAACAAACAGTGAAGGAGGCTTATTCTAACTCATTTTCATGGGTTTGCTCATCATTGTTAGCTAACATTATATATCTTGCAGTTTACTGGGATCACAGACATAATTTAAAGTTACTATGTGTAATCCCTGTGTTGCAAGCAATGCTGTGCACATTTTTTCCTGATGAATTCATTACATTCAGGGCTGTTGATGCTGTCTGTTAGCCTTGTGGCTAGAGTTAGCTTATACATGCAAACTTTGAGTAGATATTACATAACAGACACTGAGTCAGTTAGACTCATTTTCTATTTGCACTTCTGTCATACTTGTGTTTTATATATTTATTGTTCTCCTGCAGGAGTCACTTGTGACCATAATGGCTGCTTTTCAGCAAAAGGCTTCACTTTAAAGTAGACCAATTTACATTCTGAGAGTAGTGGTAATGCAGTAAGTAATTTGTTTTAACAGTGAAGAGTGACCAGCCTCCCATTTGGCATTTTTGTGGCATTTTTGCAGTGTTTTGAGTCTTGCAGGGATCTTAACAAGCTACTTGTGCCTTATTTTTCCTCTCATTACCGTGAGCTGTGCTCGCCACAAGGTAAGCTAATGATTCAGTCAGTGTAATAACAGACTCTGTCGGACATTAATCACCAAAACAGCAACACATTCAGATAGCCTGGTATCTTGTTGATTTTGTTTTTTGGTTTTTTTTGCATTCTCCTCGAAGCAATGTTGCTATGCCCCCGGTCATAGTGTTTTTGTGAGAAGAATAATATCATAAATAACAGTTTCAGTACCACGGCTACGATTAGAAGACTCAAGTTGTAATAAACTGAAATTATCCTTTACACAACAACGCTTTAGCAGCCTTATTCCTTTGTTTGGCTTTGTATGCTGGAAATTGATTTACAGCAATTCAACCTCACCATATTGATTTAACTATTCAGCTGGTGAACATGGGGTGGGGGGGTGGGGGGTAGCTCTCCTAAATCACTGTTGTAAATAAGGAAAAACATAAACTAAAAATGAACTGTGTGCTGTGGTGATGTTCATATAAAGATGACAGACATGTCCATCGCACAGTGTTTCAGCCGGTGGCCACATGGAAACACTGATAAGGACTGTGAAATCGATAGGCCACCCAGTGCTTTATGATCTCGGTGCAGCAGGAGTGCTTATGCAGCATCTGGCCTCTGACCCTCCAGTGAAATTCCAACACTTGTTTTCTGTTACTGTCTTTTATGTAGTCCACAAACCCTGAAGGCCTAACATCCCTGGACATCGGAGGTCACTAAGTATCATCCACTTTTTCAACCCCATTCAATTTTAGTGGAATCCAATCAAAAAGTGTACAAAAGTCCGGATTCCCCCCCCTTCCCCTTAAGGGAGCGGTGCTCAAGAACCCATAACAACCCCTGCATCCTACAATGAATTGTAGCCTCTAACAATGTTGCACGCTTCCTGGCTGTAGCAACAAAGGTGAGAGTTCATTTGTTTTCATGAGGTGTGTCCAGAGGAGGAGGAAGACAAATTGCAGAGCTGTGTGGCGCTGCTATTTGGCCGACCGCCTCGTCCTGCTGAAGCCTCCCCGGAGTGGCGTCAGGTTCCACGAGGGGAGGGCAGAGGGGGTATCAGCTCCTGCCCACACAATCAAAATATAACATGCAGCACGCCTTTCAGTGGCTGACTCAAGTAACTTGGTAATCCAACACTCAATGTTGCACAGATCATTAAGGTCATGCTCTGATCTTCCAGACGCTACAAACAATTGGTCTTGGCAGTATGATATGGCTATGTTTCACCGTGACGGATTTAGCTGTGCAGCGTTTGACAGGATGGACAAACTTTGAGTCGAGACGAGACTGTAAATCTTTCGGCTCGGTCCCTCGTATAAATCTTTCATGCTCCGGCTCCCCTAATGCTTTTAAGAACGTGTCTTTTCATTTGTGGCCAGTGTTGACTTGGCTGATTTGCTCCTCGTTTCTTCCTCAGAAAGTACAGACTTAATTGGCTTTGCCTTGCACTGCAGCCGCTCTGTGATTTACTGCATGTGGTTAGATTCTTTATGGAAGTGTCCTTATGCAGCACATTAATGCGTGAATGGATATGTCATGTGTAACCTCATAGGAGTGTCTGCAGGATAAGAGCGTGATGCAATATTCTTCATGCTTTGTGTTCTCTTGAAGCAGCGGCAAGTGTTTTCTTTTTTCTCCCTCTCTTGTCAGATGAAGGCCTAGACTTTTATGGAAATGAGGAACCCAGCCACAGGGTGTACATGTTGAATGAGGCACTAGATAGAGTCAGTCTATATTGGCTGTTCATCATCTTTTTCTTTCGTTTTTTTTTTCCTCTCTCCCTGCCCCTGTTTTAAGTTCTAGTTTGAACTTTCTTCAGCTCTGCCTTTCATCTCTCCCAGAGTTACTGCAATTTACACTTTGTCTTTCAATTCCTTCCTGTCTGATGCGGCGCTTGGTTATCAGTTCACCTCATGCCTTCCCCTCAGTCAGACTTCTAAAAGGTTGTGGGATGAATCACACGGGGCATTCACTATGGTGAATATGAGGCAAACCCACTTTTTTTTTTTCTCTCTCCCTATCACCTACCACCAAAACACCCTCCTCTTTATTTAATGTCTGCACACACATTCCATCTCATCTCAGACAAGCAGCGAGGGAGAATTTTCCCTCTGTTGACATCATAAATCTGAACTAGATTAAAAGTACTACTACACTGTTGGGGAAGCTCTATGTTCTCATCTGTCACCTGTGGAGGAGTTAACATTTGAGACAAAAAAAAAAAAGAAAAAGAAAAAGAAAAAAAAAAGCGGAGCTCGGCTCACCTGCGTATGCCTGTTCAGCTACTGCCATCTGCAGTACGATGCAGTCACAGCCGGCGCTCTGCTCTCTGCTTCTCCCCCTTTTCACTATTCAATTACAGCTCGAGGAAATGTGCAGTGGCTCAGTGATTAGTGTCTATTGTATGCAGAACCAACAGGCATGAAATATAGAACAGAGTAATTACAGCCCAAACTAAGCAGACCTCAGGCGCAGTCTGCAGAGAAATACCTTACAGCTACAACAAACATTTAGCAGCCTTGACTTTGTCTGCGAGAGGACAGAGAAAAAAAAAAACAAACAGGCCTTATTATGTCTATTTAGTGTGTCAGGCCGCTGTAATTTGCCAGCGTGAACAGAATGAGAGGAGACGTGACCTGTAATGGTGCAAGAAGGGCAACTCATTGGGCTCTGACTCATTGGGGCTGCCTTACACCTGCTAAACTCCTGGAACAAAAAGGCTGAGCAGCGGGGAATACAGATGTTTATTCAAGGGGAAAAAAAATAGCAACTCGTACTGCAAATGACACCAGAACATCCTCCCACCCCTTTTATTCTTTTTTTTTTTTTTCTCTAAGAGTCACAAGAAATGTCTCTTTTCACAAATCAGGATCTAAAGCAGAAAGACAATATAAATTTTCAATTTATATTCTGTCTGTCACAGAAATGGGACCACAGTGGCGATGCTGCGAAGACACATGAATCAGAATATCTGGCTGTATAAAAACTAAAAAAGGAATCTAAAAATATTCATTGCATTTTGCTGCGCTTGTGTATGTGTGTCTTCCTAAATGGGAAGCTAACACGCTGACTGATGAGCAAATTCTCTGCTTACTGCCAAAACTCCCACTTAAAATGCCGACTATTTAGTGACCTTGTTGCCTCAGCTTGATGCTGTTAATACAATAGTAGAACCCTTAACCTTGTGGCACTCAGAATATGAATGAATTCAGAAAATAAATAGGGCAGCAGCTTTTTTTTATGAGAATGAAGACTCATTAAAATATTAAATAGATTTGAGAGTATCACAGTCCAGTGGAATAAGCCATTTGTAAGCCAGTGTGGATTTATTCTTTGGACTTGTTCACGTTGAGGTTGAAAGAACAGGTCAGCTTGACCACAATCCCATCTAATCTGCAGCGCAGCTTGGTCTCTGACTCAGACGCTGCAGATTCTGGCACCTCTTTTTGTTGGGATTTAAACCCTCTAGCCTGGATGTGCTCCCTTATCCCTGGATCGGCACCACCAAACACCCGCCATGCATGCTGCACACGGTGCTTTTCTGACATCTCCACATTTTACACGCCTGTTTGAATCAGAAAAAATAAAAAAGACGCTTGTATCCGCGTGGTGAACGTCCAGATGTGACTGGCGGATTGCAAAGATACAATCTATGTCGTCCATTGGCTGTGCAGCCCTGTCAACACTGGAATAACCTACATATTTCTGCCATCAGCACGACTCGATAAAGAGGAGGCGCACTGGGAGTAAATAGAGAAAAGGGAAAAAAAGAGAATGAAGAATTGTCAGTGTGTCTTTGTCTTCACCTCTTGCCTGAAACGAACATTAACCTCAAATATTCCCCGAGCTTTAAATCTACACCTTTTTACTACAAATGTCTCCACATACAGTATAATTTATGCAGTGCAGCAGAGGACCAAAACACTGATTACACAGTACTTGTGCAGATAGGCATCGGTTTGAACTTTGCTCCTTGCCAGGTTTTTCAGGCCTCCAGATATAATCAAATTCCCCGACTCATGCCAGCTCCCACAGATTGAATGAACAAGCACCTGCTGTGCCATTCTGGGAAGGGGACCGAGCTGGCAGCTTGTAGATTAAATAAAGCTGTCTAGTATGTGCCAAGGTAATGGCTTCTCAAACCAGAGTTAAATGTAATACTGATTCCGTGTCAGTGTTGCTTTGTTGGATAACTCCGTCCGCGCTGTTGAGCAAGGAGACCGTGGCACATGTTGCCTTCAGGGCTCCAGAAAGATCTTCTCAATTCTGGGTCTACAGGGGCCTGAAAAAGTGAGCTGTTAGCTTCAGCTGCGCTTCATACCGGCAAAGAAAGGTGTGCAGCTTATCAAAATAAATCAGAAGAAAGAGGAAAAATTATTTGCAGATGATTTAATTTTATTGTCGTGGCATGTTTCTGTACAAACATGTATTTTTGCTTGTCAGCTTAGATAAATAGAATTTTAAAATGATAATTATAAAGAAATAATTTTTTGATTTTTTTCTTGTAAAAAAAGTTAAACTGACCCCTCAATTAAAAATACATATTTTCTTCGCTTCATTCCAGACGTAATAACATCAAATATAAACAAAGACACAAAAGAAAAGAGAAAAAACCGTCAGAGGAGAGGATGTGTATATTTAGACAGCTGCTTTGCAGGGATTTTGGCTTCTTGTCGGAGATACAGTAACATCTCCTCACCAGCTTCCTCTCTTGATAGGTTGCTCAGGTTTTGTCTTTGGGGAAACTGGGTGTTCGTTGCATCCCACGCACCCCCTCTAAAAAAAGCCCTCACCCTAACTGCTAAAATTACCATGGATTTAGGCTCCTTGTGTTTGGCCTGTTCCAGTAAGATGGCAATTGGGCTTGGAACATCTGTTTTTGTCAAAGCCTCCATGAAAAACACCAGACGCTACGTTCATATTTATATTTTTACAGCTTCAGTCAGTTCGATTGATGCGTTTGTATATAAATAGTGTGATAAGATCGAACTATTTCGGTCTGACATCACAGTCTCTGTCACACTAACTTGCATATTTTCAGGAGATATTAGGATAATTGTACTTCATTCATTGTCTTGAAAAAAGGAAGATGCAGTTTCTTTTAACATGAGAAATGGTTATCAGGTAACCTTTTCAATACAATATTCTTATTTAAACATGAGAATATTATGACTGTGGAGGATCTATAAACATATAAATAGTATGGATTGTCTAGAAAAGACCAAAAATCTGTAGAATCTGCCTTTCCAGTCCAATATCTTCTTAAACACACTGTAAAAACAGAATGTTGCAGGGTCAGAATTTGAATCAGAATGACACTAACACAAATACTTGAGCTTATTTCATATCACGGTTTCAGAAGTTGGTAAAACTGGTCAGTAAAGTCGATAACAGATCTGCTTAAATGGATAACATGTATTCTCCTGCCTCTAGAGGTCAGTAAGACAAATAAATGAGAACAAA
>JAQNCA010000011.1:68395-80185 GCA_029783725.1 Acanthurus tractus
AGGCTTTTTGTTTATTTCATGTTTTTTTGTTATATTTTAGTATTTAAGGGCTGTTGAAACACTGGTTCATTAATTTATTCAAATGCTTGACTTAAGCCTAATTAAAGGCTATCTCTGCAGAAAAAATCCTTACAGGGCATCACCACTACCTCGCTGTACTTATGTCAGTGAGATGCATTGAATTTGCTTTGCAGTGAATTTCATCCATTACTGGTTTTTGGCTCACAGTGTGGCTGCTGAAGTTCTTTGCATTGCATCCACCTTGCAAGCACAGTGCTGCTGCCTTCTCCTCTGTCTGCTATCTGTGTGATTACCATCTCCACTCACACAGGCTGAGGATGAAGATGTAATATATCGACCTGTCTATGGGTGGCACTGCATCAACAACAGAGAAAAAAAGTCCAGCCTGCACACACATATGACAGTGAGGTCTGACCTCAATCACCACACACATACATGTTCAAAATACAAAGCAGTTTTGCACATGTAGCACCTCTGTTGCTGCATGCTCTAATATTTACCCTCATATCTGTTTGCAAGACGAGTGTTGATGAAGTGTGTTGTAAGGTAGCTCATTAAAACCCATCAAACACTCCATTAGGCCACTTGCCATCCCATAATTTAATATGTCTAATGGTTCAAAGCATAGTTGATGTGTGGTCTTTTGCAAACCTTCATTAGGAGCTAAGAGTCCTTGTTTTTTTCTCTCTCTTTTTTTTTTTAGGGCAGATATGTGTGATTTCCTGTTTAAGTCCCAGCTTCAACAAACATCTGCATCACTGAAGAGCTATTAAGAAAAACTCTGAACTCAGACCAGCTCTTCTGTATCTAACAATGACACTGATATACTTTTATTTCTGTTTCTCTTATAGTACCCTGTATGTTATGTTCGGGTTAAGAGTTCAGCGCTGCTTTGAACATGTTATATTCTCTAATATTCAGTCTGAATATGTTTCATTTTCTCATTGATTATACACCAGAGTTGAAGCAGGACATACTCCCTGTTCAATGTTCATGGATCTCACAAAGTTACAGCTGCAGTCTAACACACTGATGGAGGGATCTCGGTGAGCATATTGGCATGTGTATGAAAGAATGTGGGGGCCGGAGCTCGGAGCTCTGCTCGGTCTGATCGGCGAATTGATTAGCCGACAACGAACCCCTGCAGAGGTCAGTGAAATCAACGAAAGGACAATTTGAGTGTCTTCTTTCAGCCCGTCACTCTCACGTAGGTTACTATCAATAGATCTCAGTCAGTGTATGGGAACCTCCTTCAGTTGTTAGTAAGAGGTAATAAGGCTGAAATGAAATTGTAAACATTTTAGAATCTCTCAGTATTGATCATGTACTAAAAGTAGCCTAACAATAATGTAATTAACAGTTTATTTATGATCATTTTCAGTCTTTTGCTTCAAGCTTGTGTGCTTCTCAGCCTGCCTGATGGAAGGGTGGTGAACAGGGAGTATCCTGGGTGTGAAGGGTCTTTGGAAACTGGAATGGATATCACTCAGGTGGGGAAGTGGGGGAGCCAGCGATTCGCTGAGCTGTTTCAGCTACCAGCTGAAAGTCTTTCCTGTCTGCTGCAGTTCAGCCGGAGTACTGAGCTGTACAGCTACAAGCCAAAACACTCTCCACACTCTCCATGAGCAGCTTCTGTGGCAGTCAGTTGCATTTCAAGGTCCTCAGGAAAAAGAGACACAACACTTCTTGACCTTCTCGATCAGGCAGGAGGCGTTAAAGCTCCATGTCAGGTCATTTTTTTTTATTAGTTTTCTTTGTGTTGAGGTTCAGTTCAGTTTCCTTACATCACACAGACAGTGTCTGGACTTCCACCCTGCAGGCTGCCTCATTATTGTTGGTTATCAGACCCACCATGATTGTGTCGTCCACAAGCTTGACCACAGAGTTGGAGTGTTGTGGGAGTATAGTCACTAGTGAAAAGGGAGTAGAAGATTGGACTGAGGATGCAGTGGAGGAGGTGTGATGGGGTCAGCTGACCACATATATGTAAACTTATAAAGTATTCACCGCAATCACAAAAATATGATGCATTTTATTACCTAAGAATGAATATGCATGAGAGAACAGTTTTAATAGAAGAAAATCTACTTGAAATCCTCATTAGTTGATTATGTGTATGCTAGATTTATCAGGCAGACAATCAAAATTAAGCATGTGTGGTGTCACTTTATTTATCTTTCAAGTAAATAGTTTCACTTCACACAAAATCAAACAAGCCACACCTCTTTAATATAACAACCTCGAAAGGCCAAGTTGTGTATCCTGTTTGAAAATCAACATTTTCTCTTTTGGACTGAGAAAAAATGTTCAAACATAACTCGTAGAGAATGACTCCTTCCCGCTGGGACCAATAGATTTCCTTTTTATTCAAATTAAATTCCGTTTGGCAGTGGACAGCTCTCCACCCACAAGTAATGATGAATCAAACTTCGGCAGCCTCGGTGGGCTCACTGAGTGAGCGTCCTGCTAACGGAGAGCTGCACTCACCAACACAATATTTTCTCAAAGGGAGAGAAATATAACACAGCTGCAAACGACAAATGGAGGTCGAGCCCAAATGTTCGCAGATGAAAGTTGTTCAATAGCTGAATATTCATTTCCGTGGCACTTGCAGCGCAGGCGGCCAACTCTGTGATAACACTGGAGTGCATGGAAGTAAAACGTCTGAGCAGGAAGCAAATACAGACTCTCAGAGTGGGAGGGAATAATATCTCAGTGAGCCACAGTGTCATGTCACCCTCTAAACATATTTTCCAACCAGTTTTTTTGTGTCAGACGGGCCCAGCACACCAACAAGGGGGTGAAACAGTTGTGAAATCAAATAAATAACGTTGTGTGCAAGTGTAGGAAACGTTTCATGTTTTCCTGATGGTTCACATAGAGAGTTTGTGTCTGTGAACACAAATCCTGCTGATAAAATTTTGTAATTACTTCACAAGCATATGATGTTTGAGACAGTCAACATGACAGTAACCAAAGTGTTTTTGTTGCCGATACTGAACCACTGATGGGGGTCAAAGCGTGGATTCCTGTGTGAGAGTCCTGCTCACCGGCCTGCCTTGGGACTCCAGTGCAGTGCAGTTCATAAGTGTAATGCATCATTCAGCCATGAGAAGTGGTGTAATAAACACAAAATATTCAGAGTGACACAAAAATATATGAATGTTTGTCCTTGTACACAAACTTCATGGAAACATGTGTTACTATTTAAAAAACATGCAGTGAGACTGTGTTTGCCAGACGTGGAGCTGATCCAAAGAATCTCAGACGGAAAAATTATTAAAAAGTAACATAGTTTTGAAACATGTGAAAAATCCCATGCTCTGCTGTATATTTCTTTGTAGTATGTGACAGTTTACACTGTTAAGATCAGCTTGTGTGCTAAATAAAGCCTCATGACCTGTTTCACATGCCAGCAAAGGATTAAAGAACATAAACTGCTGTGGATGCCAATACACAATCATACCACAATCATAATTCTCTATTCAGTTCATATATGAAATAATAACCATGTTTTCGTTTACATCAATGCATCAAGAAGAGTCCACAGTTTTTTTATTAATGTATGTGACACATAAATAAAATGCATTTAGATTAATGTGTGCTGCAGCCTGACAGCCTGACAGCCTGAACGCTGACGACTCCTTTGAGAAAGTCAACACCAACTTCTCATGTGGCTTTGCTCTGGAACAGTGTTTTCTTCTGACAAAAATCCCTGCTGCCCTGTTGGAATCAAATGTTTTTGAAGAATGAGAAGAAAATAACACACACCTAAAGCAAGACATTAGCTTGGCCTGTTCTGCTTGTTGCCATTCAGGGCAAATCACATGGCCTATCTTTCCGGTGTTAGTAATGCTGGCCTGGTAGTTTTGTCTAAAATGGAAATGATCACTGTGGAGCCCTCTGGATGTTTGATGGGGCCAGTTTCTGCTGGTACAAACACTCATTTGACAGTTTTTTGGCATTGATCATTGATGCACACAAAAGAGAGACAACCAAAAACAGATAAATCATCAAAGATATTGGACGCCAGATGCAATATATGATGCCATAATTGTTGTGTTGTGGAGTGAGGACCTCAGAATGAGATGATTTTTGGACCATCAGTACATTTTGTTAGTGACTGGGTGACAGTTTTTAAGATAAAAGAGGAGGAGAAATATCGCCCATTGATCATGCTGTTGAGTTTCTTTGACAGAAAGACACAGAGAGAAATTCAGAGTTTGCCCACCAAGTGGCTCCCTTCTCAAACACTGATATGCAAAGCAAGTGGAGCTGTTCAGCCACAGGGTGCAGCATGTTCACAGGAAAACCATTATTATTACTCTGCAAATTATAGGTCTGTCGGATAAGTTTAATTATTCTGTATACAGCTGCCCTCAAAAAAGGTCACATCCGAACTAGAAGCGTGCAAATTAATGAGGGTAAAGCTTTTAACGTTGAAATTATTTAGTAATAGAGATCCTTTTTTTTTCCATTTTATTTCTAGAGTAATGTCAAAACTCTTGCAAAGTTTCTTTTGATGTTGTTCAAATGGCTCAGATGGTTTCTGTAGCATAGATTAACAACACTTACCAAATAGCTTCTTTTTTAACTGGGCCAGCTCATGTATTTATTTAAGCTATCTGAGAAATGCCAAACTTCAATCAAAAAACTGCATAAATAAATCTAAAATAGCTACTATCTGTGAAAGAGTGAAGCTCAGCTTTGTATTTCAGAGAGCTGCAGAGAGAGCTGGGGAGAAAAGTGGTAACACATTTGCTCTGCAGAACTCAAACATACAATACATGTTATTATTCAAGTCATATCAGCGTAGGCAAATACAAAATGTAACACAAAGTCGCATGCATGATATGGCATGTGCTTGTGCGATGGAGTGATGAAATCCAACTGTACAAACAGCCAACACAAGATGAAAACAAGTAGTTTTTGCATGAGACCCACGTCCACCGCTGACCTTTCTTGATTGAGTGTAACAGCATACAGAGCAAATGCAAAAAGGTCACTGTAGAGACAGCTTTAATATTATAATTGGCACTTTTTCCGCGGAGACAGCTCTGTTGCAAGGAGCTTCACAGACACACAGACACCAGAAAAAATCTACTACATATTCAAGGCATAATGTTTGCAGGCCTGTCATAGCCATGTGTGATGGGCTACCTGTTTAATCACACAGACACAATGCTGTGATGTGATGAACAAAGTTAGCTTTAGCAAACGCAAGCGTAACATTTCTTTTTGTATTTTTTTATTTCTTTACTGTTGGCATTCTGATTGGTGCCTTTGTGTCTTTACCAAGGCTGTTCTTTATTCCGTCTAATAGTCAAGGATGGCATGTTTTCAGCTCCACTTTAGCTGGACTTTGCAACACAGTAACTGGTGCTAAAAAACGTGAAATTACAAAGCCTGGCCTGACATTTGTAAAGCAAGCACACAGCTCCAACTTGTCACCTGTGTCATCTTCAGGAATAACCATCACCTGGGCTCCTCTGCTGTATGTACGCTAATCAGCAGAGAAAAGTACAGTGTTGGCTGGCTGTTAAGCGTCTTCAAGTATTCTCTGACTGCCCTCTCCTTGTGCCATAATGATGAGCAAGCTGTCTGCCTGGTTTAATCACTGTTATTCAGGCAGGTTATCTTTGTACGTGGGCCACATTGTTAAAGGCCAAACCTAAAACATGGAGCGAAGCGCCCAGCGGAAACATCTCTGTACATCCTGTTCTCGCTTTGTTTACGTTGTTGCCGACCGCATGAAAAACTTTGTCACATTGGAACCTCTGAGTCTTTGATTGAAGGACAGTTTCATCTGAAGAGTTGCAAAAAAAAAGAGCTGAAGGAATTATTAGACACACTTTATATCTATATACCCCCTAAAGTACTGAGCTTGTGTATGATTTTAAAGGCAGCCTACTTTTTTGAGTATTCTGAATTCATTACACTTTTAACTTCGACTTGACTATTTTGCTAGTAGAAATCCTGCTTTTTTTACTCTTATACCTTACAATGGCATGTGATTCTTAACAAAAACATCCAGAATAAAGTTTTTAATAAAATAAAGATATTTTGCGCAGGCCTCATATGATTGATCAGTGAGGATTACTGGTTTTTACTCTTGGCTTGAGTTCAGCTTCTGGTCTGTGAACAGTTGAGGTCTGTCAGTCACTTTTCATTACCCTGCTATTTGCTCTTGTACCTTGATTACATGGTGTAAACTACCCAAAAACCCAGTACATGCAGTACACTGTGCTAATATGACCTGTATGTTGTTCTGTAATTGTTGCTACAAACCGCACCAATTACAATAGCACATGTACAAGTTAAGGGATTTAAGAGATTTTTTTTTAGTTTAGAGATTAAGTATTTATACATTATTGTATTGGCACTTTTCTAATTTAGTAAAATGTCTAAATAGGCTTCTGTTAAATACTATGTTCTTTTGCCACATTGAGCTACAATAAATTACTAGAGTGCATAATTTTTATTAACATTCTTAAACCCTGTTAAACCCCACTGTTTTTTTATGTCAAGCAGGCTTTTCTCAGACAGTTTGTTCCTGAATGTGGCTGCATTATAACAATGGCAACAGTAGGTGGAGTAATTATTTTCAGGAGCTTAATCATAGGTTTAACTCAATGACTTATTTGTTCTGGGTTATGTAAATACAGTGCATTCTAATTAATGTAATTGGGTAAACAGGGAGAGATAATTGGGAAACATAACACAGACCGGTTGTGTGCTTTGGATAATAAAAAAAGGTCACAGTCATGGAAAATAAACTTGGATGCAGCATAATAATATGCAAGGAATAGTGAAATTTCACAGTTGAACATACTGTGTACTCAGGAGATACTATGGGAATGTTGCAATAACTGTTGCATTTGTGATTCAGACCACAGTGTCATGCAGCACGCCTTGGACAAATGGCATCATGACACTGCTTGACAGATAGGATTCAGACTGCAGAGGATTTGGTGATGATTGATGGGTGCGTCGGAGCACTCTGCCCACATCATGCTGCCATTATTCTGCTGTTGTGTAGTCTTAAGTCTTCAGATCAGAAGTGAAATTTCCATCTGGTCATGTGAGTTTTGTCCATTATTGGGTCCTTAATCTTAAAAAAAAAAACACCACAGTAAGAGATCCGACTTGTTTTCAAGTGCAAATCAAATCATTTCATGTGCTATTTTGTGTGATTGTGTATCAGTCAAGGTTTCCCTCAAGATACTGAGACTTTACAGAAAATTGCTTCAGACGAGTCTTTCTTGAAAACCAGCTGAAATAAGGTCAAACACTGACAAAAGCAACAATGACAAACACAACAATGTCAACAGAGTTTTTCAGATTTCAAGCGATGCTAGCAGCATGACTCAGAGGATGGCTTTCTGTCTGTCAGTCAGCTTGTTCACCGTTTCAGCCCAGACCAAAATATCAGCTCAGCTTTTAGATTGGTTCAATGTGAAATCTCATTCTCTCACATTTATAGCCCCAAAAGAACAAATCCTATAGTTTTTGATGGTCTCCTGACTTTTCCTTTAGTCCCACCAACAGGTCAAAGTTTTCATCAGTTGTGCAAAATACTGAAAAATCTGAGTCCTTCTAGGTAAGTCCTGACATCAGCAGCTATCTTGGCAATTCCCTAAGAAAGTTAAGACTAAATAAACCAAGGCTCTATCTAAATAAATTAGAGAATAGTCATGAGCTCACTTTCACTGGTTGTGGAGAAATAAAAACTGCATATATTGAAATCACTGGTCGAATCTGAGTAAAACTGCTTAAAAAGTTTGTAAATTTTGCCCTAAAATAAGATTTAAAAAATCTTTTCCTGCAGCTTATATTTCTATGGACGCTCAAAAACTCAGTGCAAAAACAACCTGTGATTGGCTAGATATGTTTCCAGATTTGACTACTGTGAAGCAGATGATTGGCCTCTGTGGTGGGGTGGTGTGATATGAGTCATGCGGCAGTCTCTGGCATTATGGACTCTTCTCTTCAAAATGCTTCAAGTGGCTTGTCTCCTCTAATTCCTGTTTGTCAGAGGATGAATCACACAGAGTCTGATGATGTGTTGTTATCAAATGTGCTTAGTGGCTGCCATGTTGCTACGATGGTTCATTACTGGAGCATGTTAGCATGCTAACATTAGCACTATGGCTGACAGGACTTTTTATGTCTCAGAAGGAATGTGCACCAACCAGTCACAAATTAGACCTGAACACTATAGAAAGTCAACATCATAGTATGGTTACAGAGGATGGAAAATATAAAGTTATACAGCATAGATAATATAATCATTATCTGTTATGAACACCAAAGCTGAGAGACTGAGATTAGCGAGATGATCAGTCTGCGTTGAATGATTGATGTGCAATTGTCTCCATCAGCTGATTTATTCCACCGCAGGAGTCAGGACTAACACTGTATGCGACAAGTAAACTTGTGTTTGCAAGCGCGACCCCTCCCCCCAACACACACGACACAAACACACACACGCTTTCATGGCTCCCCCTCAGTAACACATTGACATTGTCCACCCGAGATCCTCTCCGAGATGGCTTGATTTACCAAACCCCTTGAAAAGGGAAAAAAATCTCATTGAGGAGACGGATTGCTTAGCAGGCTCTCCAGCAGGCCTATAAATCATTCTTTAATCAGAGCACACTGAGTGTGAGGTTACACTCTCAGACCCCACATTAGCACCACTGACTCTCAGCTGTCTGTGGTTTCTGCTCCTGCACTCTTCCTCCCAGACTCCTTTTGCCCTCCATCATCTCTCGTCCTTTACAGTCTGCAACACACAGCAGCATGTCATTTACCTGAGAGGAATGTTGCTTGGGAGGAACAAAAGTTTGGAGCAGTGATACATCGAGGTTTAAATCGTCTGAATGGGCATGAACAGCTCCTGCAACTACTTTGGATTTGTAATGAAAAACAAAAGGAAGGTGTAAATGAAGCCTGACAGCTTTAATTTTAGAGAACCGTCTTTAAAAAAAATGATCAACCGAGGGACAGTTAATGTACATTTTATTTTATTGTATTTTTTATTATCTTGATATTTCAGGATGTGAACACTTTGGTAATGTCAGTGTAATAATCATCAAAATGAAATCAGACAACTCAATGAAAAAAACAACAACAGATAAATGCTTAGAAGAATCTCCAATTGTATGGTTAAGGAGACAGACAGGGTCAAATTACCAAAAACAGTGTGACTCATGGCACTTTCTTTAAAAAAGATATCTAAAATTTTCAGGGGATTTTTCAAGGTTCATGCCTTTGTGGTGGTCAGAATACCCAATGGCAGTCTCTGTTTGCTGAAACCAGCCTGTTTAAATATGAAACACACACTCTTCAGCCTTCCTACAGTCAGGAACAGTCCAGATAATGTTCATGGACATAAAGACCACCGAAAGAAACCACAGATTTCAGATTGAAGTTGCTCGAAACAAAGTAGAACAAGGAGGTGGAAAGACTGCATGTGATCGAGAAACTACACTGAATGTGAAAAATAACAAGCTGCTAGAATGACAGTGTACAAATATAGCAAATGATGAACAACACAAAAATAGCAAGGAGATGTGATTTGATAAAGAGCAGAACTTTCATTTCCCATCAGTGGTGTGTGATTAGCTTTTGTCTCCTCAGGCAGCTGTGACGATACAGTGCTGCTCCTTTTTATTTTTTCACTCTGAACTTCACAGACTCTCTAGTTTCATTTGAGCTCATGGCGGACCATCAGGCTCAGTTTTCTGTATTTCAACCAACCTCCAGGACTGAAGTGCAAAAGTGCAAAAAAAACCTGCAGTTCCTCAAAAAGGCCACTTGAGGCTCTCAAAGCAAGTCAGTCCTAAACAGAACCCCACATCAAAAAGCCAAACTTTACAGCAGAAACAAACATAGAAGCAGCCTGGTGCAAAAAGTTATTTAAGTGTCTATGGCTTTCCATTCATTACAACAGCAGGGTGAATATTTCTATTTCTCACTCGTTTTAATGTAACAAAGCTTAAAGTTATGCATAACTAAGGGCATGGACACTTTGGGTTGCAGCAACTGCAAGCTGTGTGCAAAGATCAAGCTCCACCCCCTCCTCCAAATATCAGACTCAAAGTTTGGATCCACTTTTATCATTTGATAATATTAATCTTAGGGAAGTTTTATGAAAATGTTAAGATCTGTCTAAAAGCTGTTTTGAAAGGAGTAGGGACGTGTTAGCCTCCTCATTAGGTTTTGCTGTGCGTCCTAGCTCACTCACAGATGAGGAAGTGCATCCACTCATCATTTAAGTTCTTTTAACTCACTTCAAAAGCAGTCTTATGCTGATGGGGTGGCAAAAAAATCCCAGCTTCAGTACGGGGACATCACGGCCCGCGCTCTCCGGATGTGTCAGCGCCGTCATCTGGTTGTCATCTTCTTCAAAAAGGATGTGTTGAGCTTGACTAACATAGGGAATAGAGAATTTCAGTCTGTGCATTAGGACATCAAGTGTACTCAGTTGGAGGGTTATGCAAAAAAAAAAACCTCATTTAAATGCACTTGGCTGTCTCTCAAACAAGAAAACAACTGCATGCAGATACACAGTGTATTTAAAGAGAGTAAACTATAAATTACAACCCAAGGTACATTTTTGTGCATAAAAACTGAGACTGTTATTGTGTAAATTAGATGTAGTAAGTTGTAAAGTAAATAGATAAAACCTCATTTTATTTAAAAAAGCCTTCAGTGCCATTGTTTGCTCTTCATTTAGTGAGGAAATACATTTTAGCTGATATAAGTCTGATATAACTGATGCAATAACAACTTTTATGCTAACCTCTTTAGGAAAGCCCATTGTTGACAACATCTGAATGCAATCACTTCTCTCACTGGTTGTCAAAACTAAACTGCACCTGTTGCTGCCAATAGTTCATCATTGTGATACTATTAGTCTGAACTACTGTAGTTCAGACACCAGCACATAGTCCAATCCATGCAAGATGGATTCACATGATCAAGTGAGCTTGCAAGCTAGTACCCAACTGCGTCTGCTAGTGCTTACTTGCACCGAACAAGGTAGTGTACATCTGGACTTTGGAGCACAATGCAAACAGCTGTTATGGCCGAAAAAGGTACAATGAGAGCGGTCAAATCAACTAACAGTTTCGTTGCACACTTGACAGCAAAGCTACAAGCTTGAGGTCACATTAGAGCACTTAATGATGAGGTTAGCTCAAGGATTATCCTCTATAGTTTATGACTGAACTAAGTTTCAACAGAAAATATTGGTTTATCATCAGTGAATTCATCATTACTTGACTTAATCCCTTCTTAGATGAAGCCGGGCTGTGGAAAAGTATTACAGGCAGTTCAATAAAAATCATCTAGAATTTGTTATTTAATGAGCTAGGTTCTGAAATCTGTATTCAAGATCAATTTATTCAATTAATACTGAACTAGTCTCCTCTTTTATTTCTATAATTTTATGGACACAAGTTTAAATTTTAAAAGAGGAGGGTAAAACCACAACAGACTGAGTTGCATTTTCATATCAGAGTGATTCTCACGGGCACGTTGCACTGTGGCTAGCACGGTACTGTCTGCCATATTAGTACCAACTTTATTTCACTGCCTCCGGAGCATGTATGCTAATTTCACTTAGCACGAATCCCAAAAGCCGTCTACTGATAAATATCCTCAAGTTAACCTCTGCACACTGAAGTGCACAGCATGCTCTCTGCTCTCATATCTCCTTCCAGGAGAAGGTCCCTGCAGGCTTTTGCTAAGTTGGGAGCATTG